>CAJPEV010001728.1:0-58905 GCA_905338385.1 Darwinula stevensoni | reverse complement strand
CCACCCCTGCCCACCCCTGCCCACCCCAGCCCACCCCTGCCCGATCTGGGAGTGGAGGCACGGCATGTCGGTTCCACAGCGACCGACTTCCGTTCCGCTCAGAGCCCAACGAAAAGCATCCAAGTTCGAAGGATTTCTCGGAACCCTCTGCGGGTCGTCGTCGTTTCGTCTTCGCGGTCGTCCGATCTTTAAGGCGACTCCATCGGAGAAACGCGTCCGGTTCCGTCCGCGAGGACGTCCTTTGCATGCCGGCCGCATTCGTTCGTTCGTCGCATCGTGCATTTAGTTTTCGATTCGCGACGTGCCGAGATTTAACGGTGCTCTTTTGGTCGTTCGTTTGTAGAATGTCCTCCAGCGGAAGACGGGTTCGAGAGGTTTGCGTGCCCGGCCCCGGACCTCATGGGTCGGTACAAGTGCATCGATGCCCACAACCTCTGTGACGGCTTCTCCGACTGCCCTGGTGCTCAGGACGAGGATCGACTTGCCTGCATGTTCTACAAGACTGTAAGACTCTCGTTCGTTGCTTCCTGCATGCCGTGTCGGATGACGACAGAGAAAACCAGCCGTGAGATTCTCCATCGTCGCTGCATTCTCGTTTCTGCGGCCGACTAAACGAAATCGAGCCTTAAGAGAAGCACCTCGCGTTGCGCCCAGAATGCAAAACTCCAGGAATCTCGGTGGACGGATGAGACCAGAAACGATTCCCTCGTCCTAAGACCGTAACGGGCGTCATCGTGCATTTCACTTTCTGCTCGTGATTAGAACACGCGAGCCGGTGGGAAAGCATGAGAGAAAACGGCATTTTCGTCATATCACACGATCGTATGAAATCGTTTTTCCTCTTCGTGGAATCACGCTTGACCAGAAAATACTCGATACGACTCGGTTAGTCACTTCTGTGTTCCCCTAAAATTGTCAACTGCCTGTAAAGGATTATTTTAATATAAATATAGGATACCTGATCCTGCACGATGGAATGGCAACTTCCATCGTGCGTAAAAAAAAAAAATTGTTGGGGAAAAATGGAAAAATGTTGAAGGAAAAGGCCCCTGATTGTATTTGGACGCCTTGGATTCAGCCCGTGAGCTTCCGCGACGAGGGCAAGGGAACCGGCGAGGCAAAAAAACAAGTATGGCTCATAGAAGGTCGTCATCGATAGGGTCACGGTCGTGCGATATCTGCATTTTTCCATCCTTTTTTTTGCTCTCGGTTTCACGTCTCGAGATCGATCGATCGACTTCGTTAGGCTTGCACGATCCAGACGCATCGTCGACCTCTTTGTCCCACCCGAAGATTCTTCGCATCGATCGCGAGATGCCGACCGTGGCGCAGTCTGACGGTCCGGTCAGCTGGGTCAGCTGGGTCAGCTGGGTCAGGTGGGTCAGCTGGGTCAGCTGGATCAGCTGGGGTGCCGAGAGACACCTGCACCGAATCCCTGCAGGTTTCTCAGAGTTTCGCTCGCTCGCTCGCTCGAGTGCGATCGCGTTTTGTTTTTTTCCCGATGGGATTCCGCAGGTCTCGGAGAAGCTACCGAAACCGGCAGAACGAGAAAAAATTTGTACGAAAAGCAGTTTCTTCGTCTCTTGGGGTTCCCAGCAAGTGCACGTCTTCGGGACGATCCGTAGGTAAAATGCAAAAGCTGTCTCTCGTCGTTTGGCATTTGCAAATGCGTTCGTCTCTCGTCCGCCTTCAAACGGTTGGAAGAGAGAAAGAGAGAGAGAGAGAGAGAGAGAGAGAGAAAGAGAGAGAGATGCAGAGAGCATACGCCCACGCCCATTCGGTCGAGGCTATCGATCCCTTTTCCCTCTTTCCTCACTCTTGACGAGGTCTCTGGTTCCATGTTTTATGCGAACTCGAGTTCGGTTCGGTCCGAGGCCCGTCTCCTTTCGAGGGCGACGGGAAAGCGACATCCGACGCGTTCGAGGCCGTGCAGTTCTTCCACAAGAGGTCTCGAGGTCTCGTGGTCTCGAGGTCTCGAGGTCTCGTGGTCTCGAGGTCTCGAGGTCTCGTGGTCTCGTGGTCTCGAGGTCTCGAGGTCTCGTGGTCTCGTGGTCTGGGTGCCGGGAGACGACCGATCTCGCCTCGGACGCTCGTCTCGCTCGACGCTCGTCCACGCGAGCCCGCCCTTGCTTTGCATCGTTTTTCTTTCGTTCCGTCTCTCGTGCCGTTTCTCGATTTCTGACGTTTTCTCGGAAGGTCGAGGGCCGATCGGAAGGGATTCCGAACATCCGCTGCGCAACGAGAGAAAATAAATGCGTAGATGATACGCACGTAAAAAAGAGAGGCGAGACGGTGGGGCCCCTCGATTTCCGATTGCTTTCCTTTTTCCGTGAAGAACCGTATCTTTCTCCCTCCTACCGCGGGGAATGTTTGGGAGTAAGGGAAATGCGAGAGGTGACGAGGGCGATAGAGGCCCGCTCGCTGCCGGGATCCTCGCATTAACCCTCACCCCATCGACGGCGGGGATCCTCGCACTCACCCTCACCCCACCGACGGTGGGGATCTTTCCCACTCGCCCTCACCCCACCGACGGCGGGGATCCTCGCACCAACACTCGCCCCCATCGACGGCGGGGATCCTCGGACCCTCGCGACCTCGTTGCCTCGTCTTTATAATCCATGAAGACCCCTCGACCTTTGAACAGGCCAAACAGTGGCGAACAAACAGACGATAAACGAAGCTCCTGCGGTTTCCTCCTCTTCATGAATCTCTCATGGTGACCTTTCGCATTTTCCCAGCAAAACTGCACGGAATCGGAGGAAAGAGACCGGGTGGGAGACATCTGCAATTCAGATCGCGTTCTCACAACGTTTAACACTATTTATTCTCGGTTTCGTGCATTTAGCAGCGCTCGTATTTATTTATAAAAGCATCCCATCGGCCGTACCAATCGGTACGGTTCGGTTTTCTCTCTTAAATCACTACCCACTTTTGTTCCATATTTTCTCCCTCTTTGTACATTCACTCATTACTCATTTACGTATGCACTTCCCAGCCCGGTTACTTTATTGTGTTGATTGACTTCCTCCTCCGTAGTTAATAATGCAAGAATGGCATAGGGCTCGTGCCTTTTAAGCTAAAGTCTGGCCTCTCAGCTATTCTCTGCAGCCCGTTCAATACGGGGCAGCCGGAATATGTGTCGGGGAGCCTTTTTCAAATTCCTCTAAATCGGAGATTTTTCTCGCCCCTTTCCTGCCTAAACGAGGGGGAGAGGGGCGAAAGTTTCGAATCGATGTGCGATCGATGTACGATCGAAACGCACTCGACGAACGGCTTTGATTTTCCCTTTCCTTTTGAAGACTCGATGTCCTCTCGTTTACACGAGATTCCTCGACTCGGGGCTGTCTTCACCGCATTCGAGGAAAGATTGTGACTGCGACGTGCAGGGGATTCGACACCTACCGTCGCGACGCAACGGACGCTTCTCGACGGTAAACCGAGCACGTAGGCAACGTGCAGAGAGTGGAAAAAGCTCGGTCCTTCGGAGATCCGCGATTCCCTCGGCATCCTTCCTGCGGATCCATAAACTCCTGCTTTTCGTTTAGAATCCTTTCTGCGTAGTATCCACCCACGCAGGCGGGATTTGAAAGGCGAACGGACGGGGAAGGGATTTGCACCTCGGCAGGACGATCCCGATCATCCATCACGGATCGGCACGGAGAAATGGAACGGTACGAGAGAGCCAACAACAAGGAACCCCCCATCCATTAATCACGCAACAACAACAACAAGGACGACGATGAATGGATCGTCTTTCCATCGCGGCGTCACGCCGGGGGAAATTTCGGAAACTCCATCTTCCTTCCTTCGATCGAGAGAACTCGAGGCCTTCCCCGAGGGAAACGAAGAGGCGGGAATCCGCTTCCGAGCGCAAACAAATCATCGACCGCAGATTTCCCTGCTCTCCTTTTATGGGATCCGCGAAATAATGACGGGGTTTACTGCTCCTCTCGGCTCTGAACCCGACGAGCTTCGGGCGGGGTCCAACAGCCTCTACTCGCGATGATTAGGGAACGGAGGAACGTGCTCTTGGCAGACATTTCCTTCTCGGTTTCCCCTCATCCCCTCGCAGTATTGCGTGGGATGGGGAAAGGTAATACCATTTCGTCTCTTCTCCGTCGTGCACGGAGATGTACCTTCCCACGAAAGCGTTTCTGGCTTTCTTTAGGGAACGTCTGCGAACGGTACGTTCTGCCCCGTCGATGGGGCTTCGAGGTTGGAGGAAACGAAGGGAAAGGGCGGCTGCATCGGAGAGGGGGCCGGGGAGCGAATTCGACTGCTTCGTTTCGTATATTCGTATGGTTTTCTCATCGAGGACTCATCGAAGACAGAGCATCCCAACAGAAAAGATCGACTGGAATGCTCCACGGCGCACACCGAGATCGCCTCCCTTACTTTCTTCCCTCGGCCGTTCAGTGTTGCAGCACGGTGATGTTGGCCTTGTGCACGGTGATGCTGGCCGTGTCAAACACCCTGTTAGAAACGAGGGTGACACTGTCGCTCGAGTCGAGTTTAATATCCGCTTTCGAACTGCGAATCGATCGCGTTCGGCAAAAACCAAATGGTGCATTCCTACGCGTCATCGAGAAGCGCATATGAATTCTCATCGAGTTTCCGTTTTCTGTCAGCTTTAAGCGGCTTTTCTAAACAAAAAAAAACGAAGCGTGCACGTTTCATTTCATTAATGATGCCTTCGCTTTGCCTCGTATTGCAATCGCGCTCGTCGAGATCGCGATGAATGCTCTCGATGCACACTTGAAGTCGATGGGGCAAGGTACTCGAGAGGTAGCGTTCACTTGTTTCCTCAGGGACATACTCATCATTTAGATTGCACGAATGGTTTCGTGATGGAGTTTGCTTCTCCTTCCGTTCCATCTCTTTTCATTCCGTCCGAGTCTCGGTGCGCGATTTGACACCTATTTCGCGATCGCTTTCCAGCAATTTCCATCGCATCTCGCATCTCGCAGACGTCTATCACTCGTGGCCCGTGATCGTCGTTTTGTCGGCTATTCGTACGATCGAGAAGGGACAAACCGTCCATTCGGATTTTGAAAATGACGTTCGAGTGACATTTCGCGGGATGATCTCGACATCTCCAGTCCTCTTCTGGGCATGCTGAATCTCGTTCGTTCTTCGCTGGTTGATTTCCTGTGGGGGAGTGTCACGCCCTTCGGTGACGTTCCGATTCCTAGGCAGAACGAAACCACCTGCTCTTAATTTCTCTATCCAGGAAAGTCTGGAACGTTTTGGCGGAATGGTAACTTTTCCCGCGCCCAAAACATTTCTTTGCATGCCAAGAGGAGAAATCTCTCCATTACGTTATTTATTTTCCTCTTGTATCTCATTCATTGCGCCTTCGTTCGCTGTTGATGCCTCTTTCACATCTTTGTGGCTTGGGCGATCGGTTATTCGAGTCATGAAGGAACTTCGGCCACGATATTTTTTACCTCACGTCCGGAGAATCGGAATCAGTCCTACGAGCGCCGTGTGCCCAACGTGGCCTGATGCAACTCGAAAGCGAAACGGAAAGTGAGAAAACGAAATTGCACTCTTTTTGGATGAGTTGAATGGAGTGGAATGAAACTCTCTCCTTAAACCCCCATCCACTCTTGATTTTTTTCGCACCTTCACTTGATGCTGACCATCAATATACCTGCGAGGAATAGAGACGTACAATCCGAACATCTGATGATTTCCTTTTATCCTTGAAATGTCTCAATTTGGAGAGGGGACAAAACATTTCCTTCACAGCAAAAAAACAATTTTTCTAAGGGGTGCGACTCGAAAACACTATTTCTCTAAAGAGACCTTGATAGGGGGTCAAGCGAGGATGATGGGTTGTCAAAAGCAGCTGATGAGAGGTCTTCCTCCACGTTGGGACATCAACATCAGAACATTCTGCTTCACACCTTCAGGCGTGTCAGATGCTTTAATCAATGACATCATTCAGGTGCTCACTTAGTATGATTGAAAATTTACCACTGCAAAGGTTTCGGAATCCTCTCGTTCATGCGAAGGAAGCGCTTGGATATCGTCATTGTCTGAGCGTCCTGAAGGCACTGAGGTGGCTTGCAAGAGAATAAGTACGTCTTCGTCTAAATGTACGATCAGACAGCCAGGAGAGTTTTCGACCTGCACGAACGCCAGTATTCCATCTTCCGATATAACTTTTATCAACTGTTGCACTTCGCCTATTAGAGGCCAATGCTTCCACTGTGGAAACATGTTTTCAAGGCTCTATCTGGACTATAGAGACAATTGCAGTCAAAGGCTTAGACAAGGTGGGGAGGCAGTCTACGGGCCCAGATGTATAATTTCTGGATCCAGTGTTTCCAGAGGTAACTCTGCCCCGCAGATCTTTCCCCCTCCCGAAATGTCTGTTTCTTCCCTGATTGCTGTCTTATTTTTTTTAATGAGTGAGTTGGCTGATGAGTGTGCTCTGAGTTTGAAATCAGTACTCACCTCTGATAATACCGTTATCTTAATATAATGACGGTAACAAATATGCAGGCGTAGCGCCCTTTTATGAGGTTTTTTTTTTTTAGAGGAAAATTTATTTTGGCGCGGCAACGGGCTAACCTCGATTTCTTGGTGTCTTTCTTGCAGACTAAAGCACACCTGGATGTATTAGCAGACGCTCTCCTACGTTGGCACAGGGGTCGACGCTGAACACATGGAATGTATCTGTGACGTCATCAACTACTACTACCATCACCACCACCACCACCACCATCACCACCACCCCCTCCCCCCCTCGTGTTTCCTCCTCCTCCTCTTCCTTCCATCTACCCTTTTTCCAAGGATTTGTCGGGGGAAATCTGGACTCCTCCCCTTCACTTCCAATCACTTCGACAATCTCCTCAGACAAGAAAAGACAGAGAGAGAGAGAGAGAGAGAGAGAGAAACACATCCCGCAGTTCTATATATGATGTGAACGAGAGAGCAAGAGAGAAGAAAATATTCCCCATTCCTCATCCCCTAAAAAAAAAAAGGACTCATTCCTTTTTTGCATTTCTATGGGAGCGAGAGTGATATGTTTCGTCTCGTATTAAATACCAACCTGTTCGTGTATACCGGCCGGCCAGCATAAAAGGTAAGCAATAAGGGAACGGTGTAAATTTGATATTTGGAAGGGGGTTTTCTCATCCATCCAAAATTTTTTTCTTCTCCAGTTTTTCTATCATAGTCGTTCGATGTCAGGCGCTATTTTTTCTTCACTATTATTTATGCTACTGCGGCTGCTAACATTTATTGTTAGTTAATGCACTCTGAACAAAGACTGCTTCCTTCTCGGAATGATGATTTCTTGAGGCGGTGAAATAACAATACATTCTTGAACTCTGCCTCGATTCTCTGGATTTCCCTTTCCCACTCTGTACGGAGCCCCCCTTTGCGAGTGTGGAAAGAGGACAATATAATAAATAGGGATGCTGAACATATGTACATACGAATTCCCCTAAGCTATCGATGTCTGTCAAATTGGAATGAACCAAGAATCGAGGCAGCGTTTCTGAGAAAAAAAAGTCAGTCTGTGATGTATGATACAAGGCCCCAGGATAAGAAGCAGGCTGGAACTGTGTCTTTTTCTTCTTTGATTAATTTTGTTCTTATTTGTCTGTTGGTTCGCCTTCAGACAGCAGGGCTGAGACGAAGCTTTCTCCCGTTTGCCGTGGATTCGGCTGGAAAAATAAATAAAAAATAGCTGGGGTAATCATATAGCTGCAACGAATTCATTATGAACATTTGGAAATCTTAAGTCTTGAAGAATGACGAATTTTCTGAACAAAAAATTATTTTATGCTGATGAATGGGGAATTCATGACTTTTAACCCATTCATTCGAAATCATTATTGCGGCTTTATGGTAACTCCAAAGCAACAAAGTTTGTTTCCGATCTTCCACTGAAACATCAAACATGTCTATGGCAGAGTATCGTTTTCTTGTCGCTGTGTGCTCCGACAAATACTTTTGAGTGTTCACACCTCATCCTTGTCTTTGATTGGTGCTCGAGCAGACCCCAAAGTTCATCATTAACCTCCCCTCCCTCTCGTTATGCGCGTGATAATATTCTGCACTTGTTGACGCTATGTGCAAAACATATGGAACTTCGAACCCGCTTGGATTCCTGCAAACACTGTAGGGACATCATGTCTATAGATCATCGTTGGCACACACAAGACATGCTTTCTCCCACCCCAGGCACAAGGATTTCTCAGAAATCTCATTTCTTTCTGGCAAGAAGGAAGCTTATAATCGGATCTTGTACACATGTATGTATCGGTGAGAGAGGAAGCCTGCAAAAAAAAAAACCCAAAAGAGACTCTGGAAAGACTACAAATCTATTTTTCTTTCAGATATTTCTTTTAAGTATGATGATGATGTTTTATTTCTCTGAAAGGTCAATAAAGTAATGAGATGAAATCCATTTCTCTCTTTTATTTTCTTCCTTCTCAGTGAACGAAACAGGATCCACAACAATGTTGAGGAAGAGGGAAAACCTTTTTGGATTACATATATGGCACCAAAACATGAGGCTATGCGATGCTGGTTGGCGGGGGAGAGCGTTAATTCTCTGCAAAAATCACGGGGGAGAACATCACTGGATTGAGATTTGACTAGACGTTCCAAACGTGACTTTGCACTTACGCTTGCAAAATCGGGGATCTATTACACTTCGTTCACACTGTGCAATATATTTCATAGATCTTGTATAAAAGAAGATTGGTAAAGACTTTCACGGAATAGACATCAGTTCTGTTCACATAGCATCTTTGATAATGGTGTGAAAGTCCCATTTCACAAAGCCGATTTTTTTTTCACTATAAATTTTCAGAAGGAAATTTAAATGTTAACATAGCATTTGAAGACTGAGACAAGCATAGAACTTTTCAGAAAAGACTCATGTTTATACAAAAGTTACCTTTGTTTCAACCAAGAAGTTACAATTATTTTGACTTCACATGATTGTATAGCAGCTTCGAGCGGCGATTGTATCAGTTACGACTTAGCTTATCACATGGGAAATTCGTCTGCCTGAGAATGTCAGCAGAGGGAGGACAAAGGGACTAGGGATGGGTAGCACCGTCTTGAATATTCTATGGCAACAACGTGGAATCATCTGAAAAAATCTCAATATCCAACAGGAGTTTACGAGACAAATTGGAAGAAGAATAAAAGGAATATTGGAATAAATTTGAATAACATATTTTGAGACAATGAGAGAGAAAAAATTAACACACACTCATTCACCCTGAATTGGAATGTGGCGATACAAGATTGATGAATCATCATGGACTGCTGAAGAGAAAAAATATCACTCCCGAAAACGACCGAGGTCACTGGAATGAATTCACTGAGCACGTGTTTCTTCAATTTTCGGGTCAGGGTGTATTTTCTGGTCCTTAATCATCACAACCAGACATATGATGGCACTGGTACAAAAACAAGCAGACCTCTCTGGAACGACGATAACAGGAGTCAACAAGAGAGGAAAAATCATCCCGAAGAGAAAATCCATTTTAGTTTTTTGTTCAGCCTTTTTTTCACACCTCTGAAGATGACTTGGGTCTGGATTTCCCTCGTCTCCTGGCCAGAGCTGAGGCGGCAACTGGGCCCAGATTTGGAGCTTTGGGGCTCTCGTGCACTGCACGAAACGTTGCCGTTAATGCTCCCTGAAATCAAATAAACAAGAGAAACTCAGATGAAACTCAGACTGAGAATTAAAAAACTGAGATGTTCGAATTTATATGTACATGCATCAGCCTGATGCATGCATCCCAATTAATATACAGCGATCAAACACTCTAACAACTTGTTGAACGCCTTCAAGGATTGCATCTTGGCACTGCCTTGCAGTTAAACTCTCAACAACGGCTATACAGTATAGTGAAATGGCTGGAGGGGAAGTGAAATGGAATCTGGCGTCATCAATAGCACAGTCCTCTTTCCCCATTTCTCACTGTCAAGTCACTCGACAAGTTTTCTCTGCATTCCCTCATCCCATGCCCTTGAAACTTTGCGATTTTTCCCAGCATCTTTAGATGTTTTTCAAACCACGTTTCATAAATAGAATTCTAGGTGACCGTTTTGGGTGATTAGGATGGTCCTCTATAGAATTTGCGTTTCTTAGCAAGTTTTCTCCATGAATATTCATCCCACACCCTTGAAATTCAAATCGATTTAATGAAACATTAGTATGAGCTTGTATGGCAAGTTTAATCAAGATCGTTCAATTTCCTTTTGGTCGTGCTTTTTTTTGGCGGTGAGTATATGAAGAGCATTCCATTCACCAGCTAAAACTTTTACGGTATCCTCCGGGGATTACTCTCTCCCCTTCGGTGACGTCAAACAGGCGATTGGCATGAAAAAATAATGGAATGGCCTCTATAGGGTGTCCCATGACACATGTCCCTGACTTGGAGCCAATCCAACTTGGGGTATTGAATTATTATTACTGCCTATTCCTGTCGTTTGGAGCAGTCTGTTTTGGGTGTTCATCAGACAAGTTCTGTCACGCTGTCATTGTGTTTGCATCACATACTGGAAAGCTACCCTGCTCACAACACCCTTAGTCGTCCTTTTGTTTTTCATGGGAAACCTATAGAGAGAATTAGACTTAACATCTCATCCCAAGAACATCCCGAGCATGGAGAAACTAGATTTAAAAAATCAATTTTATTATTTAAAGAAAAGGATTAAAAATCTCATACCAGCAGAAGCATATAGATACGCAGGAGACACGCTAAGCTTTGAACATTAATATTCTTGTTGAAAAATGAATAAAACATTGAATATGAATTGAATGAATAAAACATAAAACAATGAAACATTTTTCCCCCGAACCATGTTAACTGCAAACGGGGAAAGGAAGAGAAAAAGAGAAGCAGAGCGAGATACCTTGATGAGGTGCGCATCCTGAAGGGCAAGTCGGTGTGAGGGAAGATGATCCCGGTTGGAGATCCACATGTGCTGAAGAATCTGAGAAGCTGATGGCCGGTGGCGGGAGTCCAGGTTCAGCATCTTGCTTACCAGCTCCTACAAGGTCCGCCATACATCTTTTAAAACCAGTTCTTACATCTCCAAGGTCTCCATACTTAACAAATCTGCTGAGTCGCAATTGTATTCCATCACAGCAATTTGATTAATGAATAAAGTAAACTGCAATAATTTGCTGCAGGATCCTAGTAAGGGATCAGACTATCAAGTGAGTTACTCTGCAAAAAAAATCTGTAGCGATAAGGATTGACAAGCATTTTTTGAGGATATGAGGACATCAGTATGTGTTTTACAAAATTCACATGGTAAGTTAGGTGAACGCTTTTGGTTTGGATTAAGTTTGCAAGTTATACGGTTTCTTACCCCACAATCTTTCCAGATTATACACTCAAGTACCGGAAAAATGTGAGCTTCAATGGCAAGCATGGTGAACATGGTAACAATAGTCAGGTGTCTTCCCTCGCAATACCAATAACACCATCAAAACACCTACACAATTTTCCTCTTTCAGGTCTCTTTCCTCTTTTCACTCTCCAAGCAGTGAAATGGCACAAATTAAATGTGAACTTGAACGTGTAGCTTAAAAAACCTAAGGGCAGTACATCATATGTACATGTGATAGTTTAAAATGAAATTCCAAGACATGTCATGCCAGATAGAAGTATTGATCCATAAGGCTTTTTGGGTTGCCACAATCCTGATTCATATTCTCATCATTTCGCGGCGATTGAAAAGTGATCATCAGCAACCATTTGATGGTTGAAAAATAATGGTGATTTACATAACAATTACGTTTATGATCATCAACTTAGCCCTTTAATGCATGATGTAGCAGATATGCTACATTCCAAATAACATTTTTTTTAATACGTAGGTAGCGAGCTCTAGCGGTAAGTCGGTTCGTAGCAGATGTGCGACAGTCCAGTCCTCGTACCTAGTACCCCAGCGGTCGCTAGGTGCCCTACACTCCTGGTGGCAAGCAAAAGAAAAACACGGCTTCGTCGTGTGACAGACTGACAATTGCAATTGGTGCAATTATTTTCAACTTTACGCTAATTCAGGGTCTAGATTCATCCGTATTTTTACATATTCTTTTGCGTTGAGGTATGTACGAATGTTGACAAACTGATTGAGTTCATGCCTTCATGCAAACGTGGGTTAGAAAGCTGAAAATGATGTTTGTAGCAAATATGCAACAATAACATTTTTGGACCTAATACTTACAAATTTGAGGAATGAAAATTTTCCCCACTTTTCCTGTGTTCTATGAACTAAGTAAAACCAACCAGATTTTTTTCGCCGAAAAAGGGTTAAAGCTCTTCCTGGAGAATCCTGAATGAGTACTCGTAGTTTTAATTGTCATAGCATGACTCTCCCTCCTCTCCTACCTTCACAGATGCTAGTGCCTGTCTGACCCAAGGATGTACAAGGTAATGTACATTTAGGGGTTTTGAGCTATATGTATCGTAATGCTCTCGTACCAATGCCAGCATCATATATAGGGTGGTTGAAAAAACGCTCTACCGTTTTCTATGGAAGAAACACAGTTTCATAAATGCAGCAAAAAAAAAATTAAATTAGATCCGCGATTGATATTTGACAGTTACAAGGTGTTCAAATGCTTACCAGCTTTTTTTCAGCACCCTTGCCTAAATTTTACAATGCCCATTTAGAGGTGAAATAAAGGTGCTTAGAGGTGGATCATTCCATCTCAAGTGAGGTTTTAACCTGTGCTCGACCGTCTCCAAATTCAATGAACTTTTCAACTTTAACTTTCAAGAGACAGTTGGATCCAGCTGGTACTTGACCGAGAGGTTCATGAGTCTAATAGGTTTTTTTTTCACATCCACAAGATGGCGCTGCATACCGATAGAGAGCGCTGTCGCTGACCGGGTGGTGATTAAACCGAGGGTGACTAAAAAAAAGCATCTGTCTGCGCCTGCCAGCGCAGCTGTAACGGATAGGGCAAGTCTGATCGTGCGCAGATTAAGCAGGTGGGGTTCGTACTTGCTCATATGACATGGCGCGGAAAAAATGGCCTAATGAGTTACTTTGGTTCTTGAAGACCAATTTCATGGAAATTTTTATGAAATCATCAACACATCCTGGATCATTGTATACATTTTCCGCCAATACCTCGCATGGTGCTTCGTCTGAAATCATATTAAGTCAGGAACTTCTTTTTTTGGGTCACCCGGTAGTTTCTACTCGTTCCTTGTCCGACTCAGAAGGAGGAAGCAGGAGGGAAGCTCGCTGGAACGCAGTAGGAGTGGGAAGAGTCATGATGTGAGGTAAAGGCCTCCAAATGCTGCCAGTATGAAACTTACGGAACCTACTTTACGAACTAACCCCATTAGGAGGGAAATCGAATGGAGTTCATCAGCGGGATTTGCTAAAGTTTTTGCCTAATCCACGCATGAATAGAAATACATCAGGAAATATTCGTTAGGAAAATTAACGCGAAGACTTCCGTGCCTAGACGGTGGAGAATTTGAGAAACTGACAGAAAAACAGACTTAATCCAAAGAGCGCAAGTTTCTCCATTGATGTTCCCGTGGACTCCTGAGAAATCCCCAAGGATCTTCGCAATTTCCTGCTTTCTTTGCTACGAAGCGTAATTTCCATTTTTTATTTTATTTCCGGAATGCGATTGCCTGGAGGTGTGTTGCAATGATTTCGACATCGATTGGGGACGAGATGGTGCGAAGAGGGAAAACCGTTTCTGTGTTCCTTGGGTTTGGGGGAAGCAGGGTGAAAAATGAGATGAGGTCGGAGGGGATTCTTATCGAGGGAGTGGGGAAGGGGACCTTCTACCCTCCTTTGCCGTGTTCGTCCTAATGGGCCCATCCCCTCACTCCCCCACGTCTCCAATCCCATTCCTTTCAGGTCTCCGAAGGTCAAAGGGAGACGCGTCAGGAGAATAAGAATCCCAGGGACGATTGGAAGAGAAAAGTTCATGATTGCAAGTGGACTCTGCAGTGCGAATCATAATTCCAGAATCATCGAAAACCTGTAGTTTCTCTTTCAAAGATCAGAGAGTCAAGGGAAAATGTGGGTGGCATTACATACAAATGATTTAAGGTTTTTATCTCACAGCGCCCGTCCGTACCGTCACTATGGTCTTAGCAATAACTTATCTTCCAATTAAGATAGAGCCTCTTTTCTGATATCATTCCAATTTTGAAATTGCACTCTTTCAATTTCTTTCGAATTACACTACATACAAACCATTAAGATTGTATTTAAAAATTCTAATTGATCAGACAGTTTGACCAACTTTAGGAATCAATATCTACACTTACCCCTCCAAGAATCCAAAGTTCTGATAGTTCATTCTAAAGCACATTTGTATGCCCTTTCGAACAACACCATTTTAGATATTTGAACTAAATTTGCTTCAGGATATTACCACTTTATTGGAGAAGCAGTACCACAATTGCTGCCCTGGACCAGCCATGCCCATTACGGTTACCTTACGTCAACACATTCACTGCCGGACCTTTAAATTGAGAACGTCGCTAGATTAACAGCGCTTTTCGGGGTCTGCGAAAATTAGTGCACTTTTATAATTAAACAATTAGCCTGGATTGTAGACGCAGAAATGGAGACGTCTTTTTGGCAATCCCAGTCATGAACACTAAACCTAAAAACTGTTTCATTTCATCATGTGTACCAGGTCTCCATATTTCTGCACGGGCATGCATAGTTACTGGTCTTGGAGTATCTGCAGTAAAATTAGGGATACTTGGAGTACCGTCTTGTTTTGACCATCCCTCTACTACACTTTGGCTGGGGCAATTTCGGGACTGGGACGTTTCTTAGAAAACCGATTCACCGAAAGCTCCGTTTCACAGACAAGTCGCTTCGCCAAATAAACAGTTTTTGCTAGTAGGGTCGTTTCGTTAAAAGTCGTTTGCTAGACAGGACTTACTAGCATGGGGCGAGCTAAAGAACTTTCAGCTTCGGCGGCTTCTACACATCACTTTCAGAAGCGTGCCCAGCGACAGTGGCATTTGTGATTTCGGTAACGGAATTAGTGCCTTCGAAAAGTGGAAGGTTGTATATTCAATGCAAACAAGCGAGAAAAGAACGGAAGAGCATATTGGAGTTGCATTTATGAGAGATGCTCTGTGACCACTACTACGGATGGAATATACTCCATGAAACGGCCAAATGAAATTCACGATCATGCTTCCTATAAAGAAGAAATTATGAGAAGAATCGTCGGCGGTCAGCTGAAGGAAGCCGCTAAGAAAGGAGTTAAACCGAAAGAGCAGCTCAGTGCCGTGTGTACAGCTTCACGGCGCAAACCAAAGGATATAGAACGAGACAAGACGGTTACTCAAGATTTCCAAGAGAGGGATCAGAGTGACTTTTCCCGAGGAATCGCCCACAAGTTGAAACTTTAGATACAGACCTAGGCCAATCGGGCAATTGACTTCACTTGACTTTTAAAAGCAATTTTGGCAAAGGTTTAAAATAAAAAGGATTCCTAGAACCAGGCTTTTATTCTCAAAATAGGCAGTGGAGAGACTTATTTTTGTTCTGCGAAGAGGTACAATTTATAGGAAACTGTCATTCGACGAGCAGGTTTAGTCTGCGAAACGATTTTCTGTGAAACGCCCTCAACCCGCAACTTCTCACTCTCACTCTTTGCAAAGGTGCTGGTTGAGGCGTTTCCACCAGCTCCCGTGTCCGAATTGCTTTCATTATCAAATTCAGCTGCACCGCCTTCAACTTCCTCACCCTGATCAAACGAGTAATCTGCATCATATTCTGGCACAAAATCAATGTCAGAATCTGTACCATTAAAAAGTTATTCCTTAATTTATTCTTCTCACGCGTTTCGAGCACATTGATGCAACTTGTGACTCGTCTGCAGCGGCTTGTAAACAAAGGAGGGGATTGTGGATAACTAGAAGGGGGGGGGGGAATAATGCGAAGCGGTATGGTGAGTCTCGGATGGTGTCTGAAAAGAACCCTGGATGCGAGCAACACCACATTTCGCGCCATCTCTGGGTGCTTCATGGAGTTATTTGTGCTTGACATTTCCAATCGATCTAAGTCGACGATCGCATTCTTGATGGGAATTTTGTAAATCGACATAGTCGACTTTTAACAGTGAATGTATTAATGATCCGACGGAGAATAATGAACTACTGACCCATCCACAGTTATATGGCCAAAGCCCAGGCAATAATTTGACGTTGTTGGTAAGGGCATAAAAATGCGCTTTCGAATTTTAAAACTTTGGATTATTGGAAGAGCAAATATTGATCACTAAAATTGGTCAAACTATTTGATCCAGTGGAATTGTTAAATGCCGTCTTAGAGGTTTGTGCGCAGTGCCAATGGAAAGAGGGCAATTTATAAGTGAAATGACACCGAATGAAGCATTTGCCTTAATAATTAGCAGAGTTATTATTTCGAAACACCTCCACAGTTCTCCACCTCCACCTGAATTTTCAGCGGGAATCAAAATCCTTTATTAGGTTGCAATAGCATCAGAAATGTTAATAGATTTTCACAGTTTTAATGAAAATTTCGAAGATTTCGAGTGCTAAATCGTCCTGCACAACTCAAGCGATTTGAGCGGACATCGCGGTGATGTAGGAGCCCCATCTCTAAGAAGAGTTCAGGCCTTGTCACGTAATGATCAGCATAGTTTTTTTTGTAAATAATGTCTGCATGCACCTTTTTATGGGCAAAAATAAGGCTCTTAATACAGTTGTCTGGGTGTCTGTACCAGCGGATTGTAACGTACGAGTCAGCTGGAAATCCAGATTCACACTTTATCACATTTTTAATGCAACTCAAAGACGTGATAAACATGGTATCTACTTGGTACTTGTAAAAATCCGTCAAGTAATGATTTTTAATTGATAAATTAGAAGCCTAGAAACTTGCAGAGTAGCAGAAAATGACTGGGTGGCTGTTCATCTTTTGTCCCAACCACCCCATTGCACACCGTCTCCAAGTATATTCATTACAAGGGTCCCAAGAGTTAGAAACCACAGGGATTTTATCTATGCTTTACGTTATGTCCTTGCAGGAAACGTTGAAAAAGATTAAATGAACACTAAACGAACCGAGATATTTCTTATGCAAGGAAGGCCTGAATATGAAGCCTGAGTCTCCCCAGTGCGCTGCCAATGGTTTCTGAAGGTTCATTCCCTGACCAAATAGAAAATTTGAATTGCGGGAGTTGTGATAAAATTAATGAGCTCAATTTTTTTTTAAAGAAGACAATTGAGTGGAAAACTCTGAGAATTCATTCACACATTCTCCAATATTTGATGGATTTACACAAAAAAACAACAAAAGAAATGGAGTGTTATTTTTAACATAATCGCCATCCATTGTGACGTACTTTTCCCACCGTGTTTTTCATTTGTAAAACCAATCAGTGACAAATAGTTTATCATATCCTGAGAGCCAGAGTCTACGCTCACTGACGCTTTCACTGCTTCAACTTAATTACTACGGGAACAGTCTTTCACGTGTCCAAGGAGGTGAAAATCTAATGATGCAAGGGGGGGGGGAGGGGGCACTGTCTGCTCTTTTGCTGAAATTGCCTCAGCTGTTGCATGAGCAGTGTGTGGGCATTCGTTATCGTGATGCAATATGACGTGCACCAACAGAGAGATTACGCCGAATTGCAGCGGTCAGTTTCTCAAGTACACTCTGGTATTGGGCAGAGTTGGATGCAAAGAATCGACGATTACGGCACCAAATGCGTGCCAAAACACACTAAGCATGACTTGACCTCCTTGGACCCTTAACCCTTTATTGCACAGCGTCTACATTCGTGGACAAAAAAAAATTAATTTAAAAGGCCCCATTCCACACAGCTTTTAATAGGGCATAATTCCGATATTTGCGGACATCTCAACTATCAGGAAGAAATCAGAAGCGATGTACCTTGCCATTCTCCATTGTCTACCACATGTCTTCTTTCGATATGCCATCCTCTGGTGGGCATAGGTCTTTCTCATCATTTAATTTATAATGCATAAAATATTTTTGGGATCATTGCAAAAGCACGGGAATGCTTGGATAAATGTGAAAAAACTGCACCCTTGTCCACTGGAATCATTTGTCCCCAATTGTGGACAAATGATTCCAGGCAATTGATGTCACTGACTTTAAAACAATGTTGTTTTCCTTCAGTAATTGTACTGTTACTGAGAGCATGTCAAAACTTCAAGGTCTTATCTCCAGTAGTTTGCTTTTTAAAAAAGGGGTAAATAACTGTTTCTGATCTGAAATCCCCAAAGAAGATGCAGCGAAAGTTAAAGTGAGCCGTTGGCTCTCAAGGTGTAGTAAACAATTTCTTACCGATAGGCATGACACGTTTGGAAACGTGTCGCATGATATGGCGAATATGTTGCAAAATAATATTCCATTTCTTTTGCTTTTTTTGCTATAAAAAAGGCTCGTCAAGCCTCAAATATTACTTCGGCTAAGTCTGCCGCCAAGATTCGCTGAATATTCACAAAGAAAAAACAATCTCGATTTCCTTAGCCTCATTCAAACAAAGAGCTCAGGTGGTTGTCATGAGAAACGGCAATCAACGTGGATTAGCGGGAAATGATGAGCTGGATCCTGGTAATAAGAACCTAATAAGGATCTGGTTGTATAAACCAGGAGGGACTTGGTATTAGGGGTATACAAGGTGTCCCAAGAAAAACAGGGTAAAGAAAAAGTCAAAACCTTTCTGGTTTATAAATCTCTCGCACCCTTCGGTAAGAAAGGATGAAAGTTTGCTGTAAGTATGCAGAATGCCATCTTTGCTAGCAATTTAATCAAATAATACTCAAGCAAGATAAAACTTGCCTTCCACTCAAGGACGAGACCACTTCAATTTAGCAGAGTCTCAAAGCCCTCTAGTAGATTATAAGGAGATACTTTAAACATTAGAGAAGAACTTCGCAGATTGACGGAAACGAAACTTGAGAGTGTAAATGTGCCGTTGTTGAAGAAAACTTCATTCCTTCCAATACATGACCTCATTAGACTTTCAGCTTAAGCAGAATTGGGAAAATATGTTGCTTGCAAAACGGATCAACTTGATCAAGGGACTTGCAAGTTTCCAGGATGTTATACTTTTATGCTAAGAAGAAAGAGCTATGCAACAGATAAGCAGATATCTTGTCTTCTTGGATCAATTTGTGCAGAAATGGAACGTGCGTGTGTGGGCATTAGGAAACTGGCATTGATGCACCAAAAGGCATTACCTGAGAAAGTTACCATAGTTTTTTGGACGAAGGGGTGACACAAAACCTTAATTTCACAGAAAATATAACCGTTTTGGTTTGATGTGCATGTGTTATTGTTCAGTATGCGACCATTCCATGCATTTTGATTCGAACTTCTTAACGACATTAAATGCAATTCAATTTTTTTTCAATTTCCGTTCAGTTTGGCAAATCCTACAGCCGTACATAACGCATAGCTCACCTCAATTCTTATGTTAAGAGAAAAGGACATGATGCACTTAACAGATAAACCACGATAGAACATTTTGTCATTAACCCTTTATTGCAAGATATATTAAAGTTTTGGAGTGACAAAATTCAAATTTCGCATACATTTCCTTAAGGTACGAAAGTAAGATATTTTGCTTCACATTATCCAAATTCGGTCATTTCAGTGCAATTTTTTGTTTTCGTCAAAATGGAAGAAATTTACAAAATGAGAAAAACTGCAACAGGCGGAATTCGTAAAACATTAGACAAAGATGTGAGATGAATATATAAGACAACTAACGCATTAATTTTTTTTAGACACGAAATATGATAATGACAAAATTAAGAAGCTTTTCGCGAAATAAGGTGAAGGGTCTTTAATATGTTATGGTACTGATCTGGTATATTCAATATACTCCCAGTTGGTAACTAACATACATTGATGTCCTTCTCAATCGAGAACATCAAGGATGTTTCGCCGCATAGAGAGTCTTCAGCTATTGTATGCGAAAATTATTCCGGTATGTTGCATATCTGCAATACCATGCAGTATATGGTTAAATTCAGTTGCAGATAATCACAAAAGACTAGACCTACTGTGTTCTAACTAGGGCTGTCACGACGGCAGTGTTCAAAACATCGATGTATCGACCTGGACAATCGATAGTGTATCGATGCATCGGGGGGGGGGGGGGGGGGGGGGATTCTATCTTTTCTCGCCGCGATCAAGCGGTTTGTCTTCCATCGTTTCTTGCCTTTATCGGAGCGCGGACCTCTATCCGGCTTCCATAATCTCACGCTTGTGATTGGGTGAATGTGTAACCTTCGCAAAGAGTAATGAAACCTATCATGCCTCCAACTATAGAAGATGACATCCATTCATCGATGGATGCATCAGGATAGTCCTAATTCTTTCTTATTGCCGTTGAGAATCAGCTGCCAAGCCCGTTCACGTAATTTTTTTCCTTTTTTATTTGTTCTACACTGTCTTTGGACATTGGCCCTGGCAGATAGGAAACCTGCTGATGGTGCCACACCAGCGGTTACCGAAACATCGGTACAGCCCTAGAATAAGCAACGTCAATGTAAAAAAGTCACTTTGAGTTCACCTTAAGTAGAGATAAAATGCCCCAGGGCAAGTAAAAAAATTAAGTTACGCCTGCATACTAAAGAAACAGGAATATAGAGTGGGAATTAACCAATGTACGTTTCGAAATCAAGGGAGTATAAGAGCAGTCCACTTCCGCAGCATGCACCTGATGAGATCGAGCAGAAGATAGAAACAGAAGAGAAAAAAAAGATTCTCGGTCTTTCCCCCCTCTCCTTTCCCACTTCCTGTCTGCGATCCGACACGTTTTTTTTTTTTCCTTCCCGTCTTTCATATAGTCAGTCCCAGCATTCCAGAATTTGATTGTGATAATAAATTGCAAGCCCATGCTGGTCACGCCGCTTCTTCCTTTCCCCGCATGGACGGACTATATTGTACTGTACTCATCTCAATCCAATGGGACATTTCCCCTTCAAAATCTTTGGCCGACAAATCGCGATGGTCGAAAAAACTATCGATATCTCCAACCATCGATAGTGGTACCGATGCATCGCTCTATCGTGACAGCCCTAGTAACTACTTCTAACTAGTAACAGTCCAACGCCTTCCTGGACAATAAACTTGCAGACATGAAATTGATGTTGAATCCATCCTGTGAATACAATTGGAAAGCTGAATTTCGTCTGAAAAAAAATACAGAGAAGGATGAGCCTCGATAGGTGTCGAAATTCTTGATAAAACATAACAGAGGAGAATAAATCATACAAATTAAAAACCCAAAACAATGGATTTACTTGTGCAGCGTTTTTCTAACATTTTCTTTGGCCCTTTTTCCAAAATATGATGGTTCGGCAGTTCTACAATTTCTAGATTGCGAATTAAAACGTAGACATACAGAATTTTAGTTTCTTCCTATGCCACGTACATCACTAGAGGAAATGGGAAGCGTGGAGGAATGACAATGACTGAACAGACCTAAAAAGCAGTGAAAAGCGGGAATGAACTCGAAATAAATTATTTGCATAATTTTTTCCTGAGAGTGACAGCATGAGGTTCACCCGAAAGTGATATCTCCTTGAGATTTTCTTTTCCATTCTAAGGCTCGTTTCAGACGATGCAGCAATTTTTCGAAAAGTTGCAATAGAAGCCATAACAATTTAGGCGTTTGAAATGGGGAAAGAAAGACTAGAAAATCGAGAAGATAGGCGAGAACAAAGTAGTTTCCAGACAGATCTTGAAAAACGAGAAACCAAAGATTAGAGAGTTTTGGTTTCGTTTTTGAGGACGGCGATGTGAAAGAATTACTAGGCGTTCAAGTTCCAGATTTTCGAATGACATTTTGGCTACGCGTTTCATATATGGAAAGGGGGTGAGCAACTTACACAGATCTCAATGTATACGATGCGCAAACAATAACCAATCTGAGGGCATCTTTGGCTCAGTCATACAAAGCTATGGTGCAATCTAGTAAACTTGCAAATCTATAGAAATTCATTATGCATTTTCCACCAGATTTTAGCTGTTGCAATTGGCTTGCATGAAGGATTCCAAGGCTTACAGCCGAACTTAGGCAACAGAGGGAGACTCCCCATTATTCGTCATATCTATTGAGAGGTATAGAAGTGACATCCATCGCAGGCTAGTATGGGTTGTCTAGAAATTTGTCAGATCTCAGAAAGAGAGTAAATTCCCGTTTCGCAGTAAAAGGTGTATGCTATCTCGTTCCTCGAAATAACAGGTAGGCCTATTCCAGAGTATGATCAGATGAGGTGCCAGTTCCAGCAAAGCACTGAGAGTCATCCGTCGTCCATACAAGGACTGACTCAGACGAATCGCACGACGTTGTACCGAAGCTCTCCTAACCATCGTTTCTGATTGGTCTTTACATCGCGATCACGTTCCTGGGTGAATGGCTGGAAGAGTCCCTCCACGTCTTAGACGCCTTCCTCCCGCTTTTTAAAACTGCTGGTGATGTCGTCAATGATGTCATCCGTTCTACATCCTTTGCCGTCCTCTCAAGAACGGGTAACCAAAACTACCTATTACCTGTAGTGAGACGTCGAGGCAACTCCCTCTATACCGCTTTTTCGCCACAGCCTCTATGTCAGAGGTCGGCAATTGGCGGCCCGCGGGCAAGATCCGGCCCGCAGCTCTTCCTCTGGCTCACGAAGACCCGGCTATCGCACATTATGGTCTGACAGTCGCCGTTCGGCTGGACGTTTGACATTAGACATTCATAAAAATTAAAATTTTAATGAAACTTGATGGGTGTTGGCCTGCGAACGTGCAGCATTTTGTCATCCGGCCCCTCGTGAAATTCAGTTGCCGACCACCGCTCTATGTGCACGCGAAATGATGCGGTCAATACTGCGGCGACAGCTCCTCAGCTTCCGATTTATCATACCCCTTGAGGCGACTTAGCCAAGTGAGCTGGGGCATTGTCATGCAAAATGAGACCCCTTCCCTAAACTTACTTCGGCGTTTCTTCTCGTCCAAAAGCTGTAAATCCTGCTTGGCACTTGCCCTGTTCTCCTCTCCTCGATAGAGAAATCTATTTTGGTGTCGTCGGCAAATGTTCTGATTTTACTCGCTAGGCTTTGATTTAAATCGTTAAGGCAGATCACAAAAAGATGCAGTCCCAGGATCGACTCCTGAGGGACACCACTTGCGACCCCGCCTTCCGTCAACACTTCCCTGTTAACCATGACTCGTTGCACTCTTCCCGAAAACCAGTTTCTAATCCGATCCGATTCTCGATAGATACGAGTCATCAACCCAGTAATGCAGCATAGTACTGAGCAGCGATCGTCTGGTTAGGGAGCTTATAGTCGATGTTCGTGACTCCAACCAAGTCCCATTAAATCGTCGCCATCACTGCGCCATACAAGGCGATAGTTCGAAACATCCAGGGTGTCTCCATCTACTTCTGATTGGATTCAGGGCCCTAGAGGTGAAGCCAGGATTCATCCCCAGTAATTAGTAATAAACGAAAGTCCACCAGAGCAGCAATGGACCAGCTCAAATTCTGTCGACTTGCCAAGACACTGACACCATGATGAATGACGGACAAAATTCAAAGAACCCAGCAGACACAAACCTATGACAGTCCCAGCTTTGGTGCAAAATGGTTTGAAAATTGTCCTTGAAATGCACTAAGCATGTATTTATTTCCCTCGTTGATTAGCCTGTCCTCCATGACAACGTCTCTACAACACTGGATCTTCTCTCGTCATCCATGAAGTCAATCCGAAGGGGGGGGAATGAGAGAAATAGAGGAAATTCGTCTATATTCGATGGAATCTAGTCCTCATTAGAATACAGCTGCTCACTTCGTTACTGTGCAGTAGGAAGTTGACTGATGCTTATAACCGTTCAGTAGGTACATAGGTTTATCCTGCGGCGACAAGTCCTCATTAGATTAAAAAGAAACGCAATTGCAGATCAGTGCTCATATTTTTTAAAATAAAAAATTCAATATTACAACAAAACATCAAAATAGTGCTCTGCATCAGAACAGAGATAAACTTATAACTTGGCAGCGGAAGAGTGTATTGACACTATTGCTAATACATACTGTACTACTTAAGTTTAAAAATTAAAAGCTTATGTTGAGTTAGTCAGGCTGACTATTGATTACGGAGCATTCCTCGTGGAATGCTATTAGAACACTAGTTTTCCTCTCGTTCCCCCCTGAATGCAACAATCGTTGCCAGTTTTGGATTTTGATGACGACGATCTCCCTGCAGGACGCTTATTGACGCACCATTTATTCAAGAAGGCGGAGGGAAATAAGTGTGTTCCGCTTGCATCAGTACACCTATATCAAAATTTCCATAGCATTTTTCAAATCTGATTGATGGCGATTCTTCTACCAAAGGGGAGAAGTGGAGAATAAACGAGGCTTCTTCAGGAGAAAACCCATCAATCGAGCGGATTCATTTGCTGTTAATCTACGGGCTCGATTAGGAGTGAGTTTGAGGGTGAAGAAATCCTGGGAAAATTTTTAGGACGCCACGTCAAAAAAGGTACTGGTGGGAGGATGGAAAATGAGGAGGGAAATCAGGGGGAAAATCAATCTCAATCACACAGCTAGGGAAGAAGAAGCCGCAGCCATGCAAGACTTGAATGGATGTTGTGACGTCAGCAAGAATGAAAATTAATGGAGCATAGAAGAGGAGGGGGGTAGAGGGAAGGGGAAAGGGGGGGGGGGGAGAAAGAGCGCTCCTCCTTCTTCCCAATTCCTCTATTCTTTCCCTTCTCCCCATTCATTCGCTCATTCATTCATGCATTACTGTACTGTCCTTATACTTGCAATCTAGGATATATCAATAAAAGGACGCCCTGTAAGGATTCCAGAATCTTTAGCCCAAGAAAAGGGGATTAGGGGGGTCTTCAGCGGGAAATAAACCATATTTCACGGTATTGAATTTGGTAGATAAGACGAAGTTTTTTTTTTCTATTAAGCGCGTCCCCGGTCAAGCATTTTCTTACCAGTATGTATCAATACACCTGGACAACAGAAAACTACCAGGTATAATTGAGTGATTTCTCACGTCTTAATTTTCCAACAGTTTTACACAGGTTGAGAGCCTGTCAAGATTGTCATGGAGACCATCGAGTTGCCAATTAACATACGGATATGGAATACTTCGGATACTTCTCAGATATAATGGAGGGCAGGACGAGCATAAAAACGTGAACACTTTCAAATCTTCCTGAAAACTCTTTGGCTGAAGAAATCAGAAACTTTGCGTAATTAATTTTAAGGATCTCTTCCTCAAATATGGAAATACTAACATATAGGAGCAAAAAAGATGAAATTCGTGACACTGAGAATGTTTAGCATGAATTTATCTGCTCTCCTGAATATATAGAAATGACTTTTTTTTTGAGTTTGTACCATTATAATCTCCCAAGAGAAATTCCATAGACACTTTTATGAAAATAGCTAGATGATTCTCCTTTGAGTATCCATAACCGCGTGGAGAAAACCAATACATAAAGAGAATAGTCAACAAATTGTTCAGATTTCCTGGGACACCCATAGCTCCCAGTTCCCGCTGCAGTGACTACGAGGCTACGACGTTCTTGCTGCAGTGTGTGTGTTTTGGGGTTTGCGAACAAACCCCAAAATATACACTCACTTTCAGTTAACTTCGTAGTCACTGCAGCGGGAACCGGGAGCTGTGGGTGTGTAATTAAATAGCCGCTGGAAGAAACCACGAATCATAGCTCCTCATATATGTTCTTTGCAGTAAAGATTGATCGACGAGGACTGATGCAATTCATGTGCTCTGAGCCTTCCTTCCATGGAGGAGGTCACGATACATTTTCTATCTCCTTTACACAAGAGATAGAGAGGCTTCGTTTATTATAGAGGAGCTCCCCTTAATCCCTCAGCCATTATTTCGGCACTGAAGCTCCATGCAATTTTGAGTCTTTTTTTTCGCGTCTCGGGGAAGTTGAGCGACATTTTAAATATGCAATGCAAGGGTGAAAACGCAAGTTTGGATAGGCAGTCACAAAACAAATAAAATACTGGATGGGTATAAAAAAAATAAGCATGGTGCTTCAATCCGCAGGAGCAGAGTTCTAGAATCCGTTAATGGACAATGAATTTGAAGACACCACATTTGTCACATTCGATGAAAAAAGCAAGGTCTTTTTACCATTTTGGTAAGTGTGACCGACACTGATCACTGTCCCAGTCGAAAAATTGCTAGGAGACACACTTCTGGATTATCTTCACTATCCCACGGATTTTAGAGGATAGTGTCCAGGTGAAAATTTTCCCTTAAGTGTTTCTAAATCTGCATAAACACAAACCTTAGCGTTTTTATAGCTTTAGGTACACTTAAAAAATACTTTTTCCGTTTCCAAACTTCTGGTTGTAGTTTGACGCCCTCCCTGGCATTTGACTTGTATTCAATTAGCATGGTGCCGCATCCCGTAGGTCTCCGCAATTGCCTCTGTCTTGCATCAACACACGTGAGACTTAAGATAACTTAATATGTGGCCCCTAAAAAGCCCTTATCAGTCTTCGATTAAGAAGTTTGAGGGACACTTCAGGAAACAGCATGTCCAAACTGTTTCATGACAGGAAGACCAACTGAAGTATCTGTGTGATCTGCAAGGAAAGATCGCCCAAAAGTCGGAAGCTATCATCAAAAGATTTTCGACAGGGTTATTCACCAGCGCTGGCCACATTTGCCAGTCATTTCTCAAATAGCAGATCATAAGGAATATTTCGATTTTTGTCAAAGAGTTGGAGCATTCAAATGCAATGTTTATCAGTGGAATTGAGTTCTCTCCTCTTTCAAGGAAATGACCGAAGAGTCATGCTAGGCATTTTTTTGCCCCATCCAGTAAATTTTGGCACCACGTTTTGCGAGTTATTGACATTCTCATCGTCACTTCTAGCAGCCAATGCAAACAGACTTTGCTGACGAAATTCGGCACTAACCCTCCCAATTTCGTCTCATCCCATTCAATTTTTTCAATGAAACAGCCACTCGCTGTTTCGGGAAGAGTACTTTTGATTACTACATTCACCGTCTCAATTTGCTTGATTTTTGGGAATATCATCAACCCACGGGATAATCAACCAATAAGTATTTATATTTAGTCAAAACAAACGTGCACGGATACAGAAACCATTCTAATCAATACACTCGTTCCTTCAATTTCGAATGAAGCATTGAGTAATTTGGGTTAAAACTAGGGCTATACCGATGGCCACCTTTGGTCGGTGGCGAATTTTCACCTCACAACCATCGGCCGGTGCCGGTGCCGATTGTCGTTTGAAAATAAAGAAGTAACAAGAAATGGCATACTAATTTAAACATGCCTAATTGGAAGCCATGGGGCCCCCTAAAAACGATAGAGACCATATTTAGTACTGTCTGCCGGTGTCCGTCAGTGGTTAGCTTGTTACCTATTGCTGCTGTTAAGAGCGTTCAACGACACATCTCTCGCAAAAACATAGCATGAAAGGAAGCGCAATGATTTCCCTTCTTTACCGCTATTTTCCTCCGCCAGTTCCTAGAATAGGGTTGAAATATAATCCGATCGATATTTTTCGGGTTCACATGTTCGCTCTATTTTCCTCCAAAGTTTTGCCTCTCCTTTAGGCATCGGCAGCTTGCAAACTTGCCGATGGCTGATGGCCCCGATAGTGCACACCGGTGGCCGATAAGGTAATTTGGGGGAATATGGCCCTACAAAATGAAAGCTGGTCATCACGGCCCATCAAGGTCGAATTTGACTTTTACAATGTTTCTAAAATATTGATTGATATCTCCTTTACTAAGTCTCAGTAAGGCATATGCAAAAAACCCCCTGGATATGGTGCCTTTGGATCTTTTTCGAATTGGTCCCAAGAGGCCCTACTACCCCTAAAGTTGGGGGAATATGGCCACTTCCGAAAAAACAACTCCAGGTTTTCCAGGAATGTGTGAAATATGCTGGAACATGCTGAGTGCCTTGAAACATAATAAATGATTCTCAGCAGTTGAAAAAGAAACACTAACTGCATTGAGGGCAAACAAAGAAGTCGACATCATTACATGACTCGAGGATCCTTTGTGGAAAGCAGGATTGCACCGCTTTTGCTTTTGAGTAACATTGCACGGAGTGTGAGACTATATCTAGAGACTGTGGGTGTAAGAGGAGTGATCAAGCATAGATTAAAGTGAACATGCGCTACGAGTGTAAAATAAGAGGTCTTACATTTCAGGAAAAAGTTGCGTCGTTTTTGCATGCATTGATAAATAGTGCCAAAAAAAAATCAGAGAAAGCCCTTTTTTTTGCACGAGGGATATTTACTTGCATTCACATTTTGTGCAAGGAAAATTTCTGGAGAATGTCGAGCGATGCGGATGTGCAGGAGGAGGTGCTTGAGTATATCCTCATACACGGCCTCCTCGTGTACTGCATATTTCGTCCAGATGTCCTGTACGTCTATCCATATATCCAGAGGAAGTGCATTGGATGATCTTTTGCAGCCTGAGATCCCACATGAAAGGAAGCTGACACTATCAATAGGTCAGTGCGGTGCTAACATGAAATGAAGGATGTGTCCGTATTACCCCAATTCGAGATGGCTATATACCCCCATATTGGCTAGCATGACAAAATTGACAACACTGTCTGCAAACCACCAGTGAAGGGGCTAGCACTTTGCATAAGCATTCTGAAGAGACCATAGAAGAACTTTGAAGAAATGGTTTCTGTATCCATGCTGCTATTAGGAAATGTATGCTTAAGTTGCTCAAGGCTCATATTAGTTTCAGTCATGAGTCAAAGAATCGCATGCATATGACTTTCAAGACATTGATGTATCCCGAATTCCTGTAAGAACTGGATCAATGAACGGGTCTAAAATACTTCGACAATTGCATGTACTCTTCGATAGAACTATTTTTTAAATTCGCCCAAACTTATTATTCAGTCTGTAAGGTGATTCATTGTGAAGGGCCATATTACCCCAATGGCCATATTTCCACAAGTTATCCTACTCGTGCATAGTGAAACCACGTAAAGCACGTCTGTGAGATTATGAGCCACACTAACGCTTTTCCCAATTCAGTCTCTGTTCGACTTTGCTGCAACTTTCGTGCAGATCTTCCTAACTTGTGCTCTCTCTGAATTTCAAGTTCGCGAAACTCACGCATGACAGCTGCATTGAGGCAGAGTGAGCCTGTTCGATTGGATAAAATAAAGGAACAAGTGCATATATGAACTTCACGCGAACTTCATTAAAATCCTCTGGAATGGAATTTCTTTTTTATTGCATCCAGCATTATCCATGTGATTGGTCTTCTGGAGGTCAAGTCATGTTTTTATAACTTAGGAGCTCATCAAAGAATTCCTTGAAGGTCAATCTTACTCCCGTTTCCCCTGATAATGTAGAAAACCCATTTCTGGGTATATGACGAGGGTGGAGTAAGATTTTGTGGCCTGACAGACATTGTATTCCTAGGTCCGTCATCATGCGTGGGTCAATTCGTTCAACGCTGCATATTCGAAATTGGGTGCCGTAAGTAGCGAGTTCTTCGGGAAAGGCATGTTCGCGTCACAGCTGAAGGGAAATCCATACACCGGCAGTAATAGTTAGCGACCACACAGTCGTTGAAGCCAGTTGAAATCGAAAGGACTTCTGACGAAACTGAAACGGAAACTTGGGAGCGAGCATCTTATTACTGAAATAGAAACGGCTGGGGCTGAAGTTGACAGGGCTTCTGCTGAATATCGTCCAGAAAACTCATATTCCTCCGAACGTATTTCTTCACTCAACACTAGGACGGAAGAGACGTCCAGGTAAAAACCACCTCACTTATTCAGTACATACAGCTCTCTTTTCAACGTATAATGAGGAGAATAAAAAATGATAATAAAATGCGCTAGGAACTCGAGCTCCCGAACGCAGACGGTAATTTCTGTGACCAGTGAAAACTTCTCGTAAAAGTAATATTGAAAAAAAAAAATAATCGAAGCAAAATGCAGAACACTTCAGTCCGTGCCAATCGCCTGAGAAACACCATTCAAATTGACAATAAAAAAAACGAAATCTGTAAATATTAAATAATAATCGAAGTGATAAAACTTTTGAATCAATCTTTGACTCAATTTTTACTGCAAAGAGGGACAGGAAGGAGTCCCAGTGGGGAGGCTCTGACGTACAAGTAGCACCTGCGGATAAAAATCCTGTCTGCAAGAAAGGTGCCTGAAGTGGGAGATGAAAAAAAAGGGGGAAAGGGAAAAAGTTTTAGGGGTCTGTTCTGTGCCGAGATTCCCAGAGGGGGGTTGGACAGGGAATTGAATTCCTCTTCCCCAACCCCATTGACGTCATGACCTGCATGCCTCATGCGAAGTTCTTCGCTCATTCAACTCTCACCTAACTTCAGTATTTTTTTTTTCCCCTTTTCCTCCCTTCATTTTGAAGTCCGCCTTCCTTCATTCCTTTATCTCCCAGGGCATACGGGAACTTGAACGAATCAACGCAAAGGGAGCTTTTTTTATTCTCTATCTCATTTTGGTTCTCTTCCTCTTCCACCGAAATCTTTCAATCGAACTTACCTGCTCACAAAATCACGAAATCGAATAAATGAATGAGACTATGTTCAAAATATTCATTGGTATTGACGGAACAAAATATTTAGGATTTACTCAAGTAATCTGTACTCCACCGCACTTTAAGAAATCAAACATATTTTCCATACAAATAGCATCTGCACAATTATAGAGCAAATAGTTGTAATTCCAGCCGTCTGCTCAGGCGAATCTTCTCGAGTTCCATGAGGTCACCATGATCACTAAGTCATTTTTGTTATTACAGGTTCAACATAATTTTTTACAAATTCATACCTGAAGGCTACACGCAAGAGAACAGGCAGAACTAATGGATCACCTCAAGGTGGAATATGTGTATTGTAAAAATAAAGTGGTCAAAAGCCCTAATAAAACACGCGTTTAAAATGAGAAATGAACCGCGAATTGAAGCGATAATGATGCTACGTCTTCTCAATTCCGCTAAGTGTAGCTACATATCTACCCATGATACCCCATTTAATCCGAGTTCTGTCCGTCTGCAAAAAAAATCTTCTGCAAAATATTTGTTGCTTGTACGTGCTTCCACTAGGTCCCGGCTTGGCCACGAGAGTAAAAAGGGCCGAAAATGCATTGAGTCAAGCGCAAATTACACTCGCAATTCATATCTGCTTGTACGATTTTCTCACCAGTTTAGCTGGAGCGCGCGCCGTTACAGTGGTGGTGGTTCGAAGTGTGTAAGTCGGACTCCCGCTTCCCATCTCTGTCGACCTGGTCCCTTATATTATTTTTCCCCTTTCCTAGTTCTCAATATGCTTTCACATAAATAATACTGCCAGAAATCGAATCACCCAGAAGTCAGGCGTTATCAAGAGTATCATATAAAATTATCCACACCATGATCGAATCTCGCCTTTACTTCGTCACGGCTCCAGTGGAGAGGAACAGAAATTGCGCTAGGTAATAACCCTGGAAAAAATGAAGTCTCCCTTTTGAAAGGATGGGCAAAAGCAAAGGTACAGTTTATATATCAATCTTATTCCCCCGGTAGTCCTATTCTATTATATAGTTTAAGCATGCAAAATATTTTTGGTTAGGGCAAAGGGTATCACGCTTCATAATCTACAGGGCATGGCAAAAAAGACCAACAACTTTTAACTTTAATATCTCTGCCCACACTGAAGCTAGCTCATATTTTCGCGAAACATTGACTTTGCATATATGAGAATGTTTCCAACGGAATCTCAGATTTTCATCCGAATTTGTTGGGAAGAAGCAATAATATCAACAATTCTTGAAAATAAAAACCATCTGCAAGAGACGACCAGCCCAAAGAATGAATTTGAATGGAAGAGGAGTTCAATGTAGTCCTGAACAGGAAAGACAGCGCTCGAGTAATTTATTCCATTCCACTACCAGCAGGAGTTCTTATTCATTACCCAATGTCTAATTCATTTTCAATTGATTGCATTGATTCGTTCCAATAAATTTGAATGAAAATTTGAGAATCATTTGGAACCATACTTATACAGGCATAGTGACTGTTTTCTGAGCTAGCTCCAGTATAGGCGGAGTTTAAAGTTCAAGTTAAAAGTCGTTGATCCTTTATTGCCATACCCTGTCGAACATGAGCCCCACGGGAGAATAGTTCAGTTAGGCCAACGGGAGAATAAATTAATTTCGCCTCCCATACGGCAGTCTTAACCAAAACCTTCCTCCCTTTCTCCAGTCCCTCCACACACACACATGCACAAGTACTTTCCTTGCGACGTGTTCTAAGTTAGTCTCACCTTGGCAGCATAGGAGATAGAGGCCCAGTTTCCGGACTCCAGATCGAGAGGCGCCTCGAGGCGTTGAAGGATGCTACTGGGGGAATCAGCCGGACCCTGAGCGAATGGTGTGTGTCTACATGAATGCAAAGAGAAATAAATATATTCAACAATGAAAGACATATCAGATCGTTTCTACCTGAGAAATAATCTGCTTTTTTTTTAAGTCCCAAGTGGAAATCAATGCAACTCTTCAATGATGCCACAAATGTGGAGGCGCCATGTATGATGAAAGCCAATCTATTCCTCTCATTTTTATTTTCCAACTCATTTTACTCCCAATGATAATTTTAGATATTTCAAGAGCATTCAGGGGAAATGGTGAAACAGGTCATCAGAGCAACAAAAATCTTGCCAGGAATAATGTCATATTCCCAGGAATAACCATTGTGAAAGCTGAATCAGTTTAACCTGGAACAAACTTTCATGTCATGCGATATACAGTACAAGCGATATATATGCGATATCCCAAACGCAACTTCAATCTGGCCCATAAAATAGTCTAAATGTCCAAGATGAACTTCAATGACAATCTGTTCCGTAATTTACGTAAAGGTTTCATAATTGACTCAATGCTGCTCGCACAACAAAGAGATCTAATTGAGTATGCAAGTAAGAGTAAGTAAGATCTAAGTGTTGCTCGAGAGGAACACATGGTGTATTGGATTGGACCTAATCTAGGATTGATGACACCGTCTTGTTGGATTTTTATGAAGTTGCCAAGAGGAACAAGGCCTGAATACTCAATAAATTACTGTGAACAATCAACATGCAAATCGAAATCGAAATAATATATTGAACACGAATAGAACCCCCTTCTGTGCCAGTTCCTAATTGAGGGTCTCATTATTCCTTGCTTTCAGCCTTCTTGGGTAGTCATCCTTGAGACGGTAAATTGTAGACGATAGCACACAGCTCTGAAGCGAAGTGAGCCGGTTACAAATCAGATCGTTGCCTATGGTGACATTAGGGACGCTTTCAGGTGGGGTTTGTGGGATTCAAACCACGACGACGATGACCACCACCACCACTCCCCCTCCCACTTAAAAAAAAAAGCAATTTGTCAAAACAAAATCCAATATTTGTTAGGGTTTAGGAAGTACAAGTCGTGAGTTTTACTTTGATTGAGCTTTACGCTTAATAAACTTAGTGGCAAAGCCCTTCCCATCGGAATATCCTTGATTCGTCTTCGGGAGCCATTATTCTAGCCTTTCCAAAAACTTCAGTTTTTAGTTCCAGATATGCATGGCCTGATGGTCAGCATGATTTCTTATAGGACTACAGTACAGTTCGCTAAATTGAAATCTAAGATGATATGAACTCAATACATTCGGTGGAAACGCAAAAATATCAGCGTCAAAATGGGACAGACATGCAGGTACAAATGCAATCAACTGTGACAATAGCCAGTTCATTCGAGCAGATTGAGATTATGTAAAGACGTGTCCCATTACCATTAATTGAGAAAAAAGAGCTTTTGAGCTCTCTGCGTTAGAATCGTGACAACCCAACGGAATTTTCTTTTCGTATCGAGACGATTCTTCGAGTTTCTACTCTCTTTATTATAAATAATCAATATAAATATCATCTCAAGGAAAAATTATTTAAAAAATACATGACATCGATTAAGGAAAAATGAGCGTGGGTCTCACCCTGCAAGCATGGTATACAGGAGGACACCAAGGCTCCAGATATCACAGGAAGCATCATAGCCCTGCTGCTTGAGGACCTCAGGGGCAACGAAATTGGCCGTGTAGCAGGGAGTCATGAGGAGACCATGCTTTTCGTCCCGCAGCTGCTTCGCAAATCCAAAGTCGCAAAGCCGCAGCGAGTCTGCCTTGCCTCCCTTCACGGCGTATACCAGGTTCGATGGCTTCAGGTCACGGTGGACCACCTAAAGAAATTCCTTATACATGCTTATTCACAAAAGAACAAAACTGCAAAACAAAGGATCTCAAAACCAAGCCTTGCTCCCATTCATGGCGTAAAGTCAGTACAATGATTTCAAGGCTTAGTGGACCAGAAGTCATCGTGTAGAAATTCTTTCTGTTCACGCCTACTCACAAAGCAACAAATTCACGAAGTTCGAGCATCTCCATCCTGTCCCATTCAAGACATACGGGCTATCAAACAGTTCCGGGACTGTAACTCCTTTACGATTGGATGCAAAAATGCCACTTCTCATGAGCACCTTGTGCTGGGTCCTGAAGGGGCATGGGCAAAACTTTCTGACTATTGGTTTTATTTAATTTTTTTTTTTCCCGCGAATTTTTCCCTGAATCGGGACTTTGGCAGACTTGGCGAAAATGGTTGAGGAATCGGATAAAACCAAATTGAACATTCAGAGCGCCATGAAAACTTTCGCAAAATTGGGGAAATGCCCCATAGAAACTTGTGGTATATTAGGTGCTGATGCTTATGGAACAGATGCTTCATACTGCTGCACACTATTCGACAAGCACTAATGATTAAAAAAGAAAGGTCATCAGAGACGACACAGGTCGGGTCAGCTCAAGAGAACTAACATTTCCTGGGGCATGGCACACTTGGTCCAAAGGTTCAAGCACTCGCAGCAGCATCGACCACCATGAAGGTCATGAGCAACATATTTACGTTACTAGTCAAACTTAAATGTCATGCATTTTTTTAATGCAACAAATCCAAACAACTTAATTTTGATTTACGAGGCATGCAATTTCTATATTAGGCAGGCTACACTGCATCGCTCCTGTCGGCCACATCGCAAAATAATAAAAATAACGATAGTAGTTAATAAACTCGCAGTTATTACGTACGAGATATTTAAGTCCCACGGATCTATTCATGTGCAAGTTAAATTCATTTTGCGTTGAAAGTTAATCAGTTGAAATGGAAATTCCGCGGGGGAAAAGAGCAACGGTGCGTGATTCGCTTCTGTGCTAGGGTGTCTGCAAGAGGCATGTTTGTATAGTGTGTAGCGTTTGTCTATCGCGACCCGAATCCCATCAGCAGAGTTGTAACGCAGTTAAGTAATGCATTACTGTAACACGCAAAAAAATATGGGAGCGGTAACGGTAATCGTTCCGTCTCGCGCGATGGAACGAGTACATTTCGCTCCTTTTTTGTCAAGTTTGTACTGGCCATCATTACCAATGAAAAACGAGGGCAAAAGTCTCCATTCCTGTCTTTGTTCCATTCATATATTTCTCCTTTCAGTTTTGATTGGCTGATAGGGATGAAAAAGAACTGAAATTGTACAGAATAACTTACTTAAAAAATGGGATTATTAACGGTAACCAGTTCACTTCATGCCAAAGCATCTGTAACTATAAATAATTCCCTTTCAAAAGTAACGTGCCCATCCCTGCGCTCGACTGAGTTGACGTTCCGTGCGTCGTTAGCGGTCAATTTTCTTTGAATCAACAAATATTTTAAAAAAAACGACAATACATGGAGAAATAACCTTTTTAATATGTTCTCGTTTTCATGAGCTACCTGGTACTTACGATAAATTGGTAGTGTTTGAAGCCTTGCTGGGGCATCCCAACTAAATCTAAAACACCACAAAATCGAACTCTAGACTCAGTCTACTAGACTCTAAATCGTGCAGATGCGTCTCTTGCTCATCTCTTTTTTTTTGGCAGCTTTCAGACTAGATTTGGATTTATTAATAGAACAGGTGAGGAACAGGATCCTCGTTTCACCATTTTCTGTGAGGACGGAGCGACTCTAATAAGATGATACTGTTCCCAGTCTCACCCCTTGAATTATCCTTGCCCCTCCCCCTTCCCCCGAAGCATAATGGGAACCAACATAAGAGTGGGCGAGGGCAGGTGTGTAGGTTGATACATGCATAATGGAATCGGAGGGCTGTCAGTACATAATAAAAGACTACCTTGTGACCCTCGATCTTTTCCCTCCACCCTGATCTTGCATGCAATTCATGAATAAATCTTCACCTCGACCCCAGCAGTCGTATTCTCTAAGAGAACTCCATTCTCGCAGTTCTCTGCGAGAATAGGGAACATAAAGAAAATAATTGCGAAATAGGTCTTTCGATACATTTATTCCATGACATTTTGTGGCCAATGGCGACAAAAAGGACGATCACATTTTTTTACAGGCAATGCAGTGAAACTGAGTGAATATGGATTAAAATTAAACCAAGGGGGGGGGGGGGGCGACACCGTTCAAGGTGGCAGAAAACCTACCTTTTTAATTATTGCCTGCCCCATCTCTATTTGAGTCAGTCGGAAGTGACATCCGGAGTAATACCAGGTGAGGCAAAAAAACGCGACGCTTTTTGAGATTTCTTGGAGTTCATGAGACAGCAGATAGCGTAATGTGTCTTAAGTTCGAAGTGTTTTATTTTAGTGGGTATGGGAATATCCATCGCAGGCACTCATTAGCAATGCCATATTGCTTTTTGGTTCATCATCGACTTCTTGGGTTCTTGAGAGATGAATAGGGTGCAAAATTATGGTATTCACACTTTTGGAGTCTTTTAGAGAGGAGATTTGACATTGTCAAATGTCAATGTCAAATTTGTACACCTAATTTTGAGAGGGGTGTTCCCAAGTTCGAGTAGAAGTGTTCCTAACTTCGGTATGGTGTGTTCTTAGTTCGTAATGTCTGTATGGTGAAAAGAGGAAACTACTCCATGTATTCTAATTGTTTTATGATGGACACACATCTTGTTGCCCAAAATAAAAAAGTTCAGTCGGCATAATTACAGAAGCTGTTAAGTTGAAACATTCCAGGATGGTATGTGAGATTTGTAATACTTTTTTTTTAGTGACTTGTTCATTTTCAGCAAAGCCAATGTGTTGGTTGAGTATTTTTTTTTCTCTTTTCACTGATTTTGGTCTAGTTTCCCAAAGGAACCCCACTGATTACATTCTTTCTTCCGTTGCGGATGAGTGACGACTAAGCACTCTAAGGAAAGCATTTACAGCACGCCTGCATCTGAAAGATGTTGTTTGATGTTTTGTGGATGGAAGTGCAGGAAAACCTGATTCAGGTGCAAGTACTTCTTAGGACACATGATAAACGCATCCTAAAAAAAAAGTTTTAGGCATGTCTTTATGTGCGCAACTCTTGCAAAGTTACTGAATGTTCATTCTTGGTAACATAATGCTTCATGAAGCGGGTAATGTGCTCGAACGCATTCGTTCTGGAAGGCTTCAAGCACCTCCTCATTATTAGTTCACTACTGAATTACATCCCTGAGGGGACCTGTGGGGTCATTTGAAGTACATTTGATGTGGATTCAAACACAGTGAAGAGCATTTGAGAAAAATTGCTGCATGGAACACGTCCTTTGCAAAGGACACCTCATGGTGCCTTCTGATTGTCAAGATTGACTGAGGTCTGCGATAAAATTGCGTCAAGAAGATTTTGCATTCGAGTAGAGCATTCACATCCATCCACGAATAAACTTTTATTATCTCTATTTCAAGGGTGGCATTTTACAGTTTTTCTAAATAACTGAACCCGTTTTTCATATCGCGACGGAAAATTTTCAAAACTTAATGTACGATCTCCGATACTTTGCGCTTTTTCCTTATATTCAAGGGTCTGACCGTCAACCGGGGAACGAGGGTGATTAAAAATAAGGCGTAATACTTCACCTGTAAACTGTGTAACTGGCAATACGTGGCTCTGAGAACTGTTCAGAAAAAAGACTATTTTCTACACCTCCTATATGTCCAATATCGAGAGTTCGTGAATCTTCTATTTTTTACTCGAATACACGAATCGTACTTTCTCTCTTTTGAAAACGGTGGAGCTTTTTTTTTATTAATAACCCTCAGTCACCAGGTCAACGACAGCGCCCTCTATCGAGATACTGCGCCATCTTGTGGAAGTGAAAAAAAAACCTCTTAGACTCATGAACCTCTCTGTCAAGTATCAGCTGGATCCAACTGTCCCTTGAAACGTTTAAGTTGAAAAATTCCTTGAATTCTGAGACGGTCGAGCACAGGTAATTACCTCACTTAAGGTGAAATGATCCATCTCTAAGCACCTTTAATTCACCTCTAAATGGGCATTGCACCACTTAGGCAAGCGTGCTGAAAAAAAGCTGGCAAACATTTCTACACCTTGTAATTGTCAAAAATCGATCGCGTATCCAATGTAATTTTTTTAATACTTCATTTATGAAACTGTTTCTCCCATAGAAAACGGAAAGCCTTTTTTTTTAAACCACCCTATATTTAAATTTAAAAAAAGATATCATTCAAATGTGAACAATTGACATCTACTCCTCACACCTGAGCTGATTTGAAATTATCAGGAAGCAGGGGAGAACCCATGCTGGCATCTAGTCCAGTAGTTCCATACAGTCTCTCCAGATTAGCATTTCCATTACATCCATGAATATCATGAGGATAATAAAGAATGGTATGAATAATATAAAATAAACATAACTAAATCTGTAATATTTCAACGTAATATTCGCCTTCATTCATGCCTTCAGGGAAAAGAGATGATGAACTTTTGTAGCGAAAGTAATATTCGCATATTTAAAGAAATTTCCGGAAAAAATCTTAGGGCTACTTGGAGTGGACAGACCCATTTATAACAATGAAATTACGATAATACGGAAGAATTTATAGAGTATATAGAGCTCTTCATCATACATATACAGGGTGGTCCAGGTCAAGTGCAACACAATTTTAGAGTCCCCCCCTAAACCAAATATTTGACTCATGTAGTCCAAATGTTATTCGTTTAAATCGTACGTTTCTGCTGTTCAATCCAACCCTGAATTTGCCTTTGTCGTTTGAACACCGGGGAAGAAAATGCCTATAAAGCCAGGTGGTCGTTAGTCGTAGAACTGCATGAACTTGGCCTGAAAAGACCAGACATTGAAGAGGCAGGCAAGAAGTTGAACTTGAGCAGAGCCTTCATCAAAAGGACATTGGATGGATACCTTGAGACAGGCTCTACCGCCTAACGATCTGGAGGCAGCAGGAAAACGACGAGACCGAAGAAATTGGTCAACCTAGTCAAATGCCGGATTTGGCGCAATCCCAACAGATCCATCAAGAAGATGGCGAAGGAAACGAATGTCTCGAGGTCGACAATGATGAGGTGGGCAAGAACGATCTATGGTTCACCTCCTACCGGCTTCAGAAGCGACAGCTCCTCAGTGCAGCCACCAAGAGGAAGAGACTGGCCCGAAGTCGTCAGATGCTGGAGAGGCTCAAGAATGGTTCGGCACCCAACATCGTCTTCTCGGACGGGAAATTATTCGCGGTGCAGGCGACGACCACAACAGGGAAAATGATCGGGTTTAGGCACGAAGTCGAGGGGAGATTCCCGACCATGCTGGAATCGTGTTCCGCATCCAGAAGCCGGCCTCCATCATTGCGTGGGCCGCTGTCACCAACAAGGGCAAGTGCATCCTCGTCTTCGTTCCCGAGGGCATCAAAATCAAAATCAAGGAAATTTACATAAAATCCATCCTATTCGACGTCCTGCTACCGTGGGCTCAATATCAGTTCGAGGATGAGCCTTGGACATACCAGCAGGACGGAGCAACGTCACATGAGGCTAATGTGAACCAGGACTGGTGTCAGAAGAATTTGACAGGGTTCATGACCATGGAGAAGTGGCCCCACGTCGTCTCCAGATCTGAACCCTCTTGACTACACCATGTGGTTGACCCTCGAGTCTAAGGCCTGTTCCAAGTCCCACCACAATCTGGATCATCTCAGACAAGACTTGGTTCGTATTTAACGAAATTCCAATGAAAGAGGTGAGGAACAGCATCAACAACTTCAAGTAGAGGTTGAAGGCCATAATGAAAGCCAACAGTGGCGACTTTGAAATTTACGTTATTTCTGGTCAATTATGTCAGGAACATGCTGTGCAAATTTCAAGTCAATAACACGTGTTGTTTCTAAGAAAATTGCAGTTTGGTTCGCAACACTTGAACATGGACCACCCTGTATGTTTCGAGCATCAACAACATGGCCAATTTGGGTAACGTTAAATACTAGTTCATGCATGAATAACCATAAAAGTGGTCCTCAGGTTTCATTGATCCGTCATCGGATTAATCTAAAATTTTCTTCACCCAAATATTAAACTGCACCTAATTGACTTTAAAGTTCGTTGCTAGTTTTTTAATGTTCTTTTGCCGGTACTTGAAATTAGTAATGGGTTATCGTTTCTCCGAGTACTGATAAAGTTGCGAAATTGAGAAATGTTGGCGTCAAAAACGGTTATTGAAGTTTCCCCAAATAGCAATGGAAAGAAATAGCCTTGAAGGATCTCTACGAGAGATATACATCAAAGAGCTGATACTCCCAAGAAGACAGAAAGCGGAAGACCAAGATTCTAATGAATGAAAAGAAGTACTTGCGACTATTGACTAGTAGCTAGGTGCAACTTAACTGCTACTAACTTCTTCAATAGTTACATTTGGTTCTCTTCAATCTTTCTGTTCTTGGCATTCCAATTTTTCTCACACAGAGAGTATATCACAAATTTGGGAGACATTTATCTTTTAGGACAGTTCTCTCTCCATTCCTGTTCCTCGTGTACAAGGATAGGATCTGTGGGAGTAGAATGGGCCTCGAGGGAGTCAGCATCGGTAGTATCGAAGTAAAGTACACTTCTCTTTATCGATGATGCCGTCCTTTTAGCCCAGTCTGAACAGGAGCTTCAGGGTGTGCTCGATCGGTTCGACTCGGAATGTACTGCACCCGGAATAAAATTGAGCGCCCTCAAAACACGGGTAATAGTCTTCTGAAGAAGTCCTGTACAATGCGCTTTACATGTTAGGCGGGCCCCAGGGAAATTTCCTTTAATGGGAAATTCTTCACCATCCGCCATACAGCCCAGACCTGGCTCCCTCAGACTTTCATCTCTTCAGACTGTTAAAGAGTAGTCTCGCCGGCCAAATTTCCAATCAGACGAGGACGTGCAAGGTACGTACGTATAGGTACGTTGTTGGTTCTACGCCCAACATAGCATATGAGACGGATATTCAAAATAACTAGTGAAACGCTGGAACAAATGCACGAACATGTATGGTGAATATCTCGAGAAGTAGCAAAAGACATGTATTTTCATCTGTATATGCCTTTTTTTTTACGCAATACAGAATCAGCATAACAATTTGATTGACCTTGTTTTCCGACTTCCTCTCGTATTTTACGTACTCGTATGAGTGATTCACTAAAGAAGAGCTGTGTACATAAGTCCTTCAGGGTATAGGAGCTGATTTTCATAAAGCTCTGTAGACAAATTGAGTTGAAGTCACAACATGGCTGGAATGTTAGACGTACGTCCTGGGAAAAGGTCATAAATGTCCCGAGTCTTGAGAGCGAGATTGGGTACAATGAGAAGGAAAAGAAGGGATGAAGGAATGCATTTCACGAGGGCTCCAGAATTGGATTATTCAAAATAAGAGTCTGATCCCTCTGACCTTTGTCGTAAGCCTAACTTCTCCGAGATCAAGCATCACAGAAAGTGAATTAAACAGAAACAAAGATGGTGCCTATGTGGATGTTGTTTCCCGTGACATCTCGTTAAAAATGCACTCATTCACGCTGACTTTGGGGGAGATATTCATATGGAGCTGGAAGGTAGGTTGCCTGAAAATTGATAATCTCATTAGGGGAGAATGTATTTGGGGGCGGCGAATGCGTGTCAGTTCAACACTCCTGCGTGCTTTACGGGAAACCTTGCTTATGGTATGACACTTCTTGCCCACCTTGCATATACGAGGAGCAATCAACTGACTCGTGTTTCTGTCACCTCTGCCCGCATGCAATAGGCAGTACAACCGCTAGAATACATTTGTAAATATATTGGCATCACTGTATAATGTACCAACACTGTTGTTGCACAGGCTAGTCTCAACTAAGTAAAGCAATATAGCGTACCTCGATAGAGTGTATGAAGATGCGCAAAATGATGACATTTGTCAGTGGTGAAGACAATCGTTGCCAGAAATTCAGAGTCAGGAGTGAAATTAATGCAGACAACTGTTCAAGTAAAATGGGGGTGTGTGCTAGTTGAGCGGGCAGCCCGACCCGTTGGATGGGTTCGGGTCGACTTGGTGAAGAGGTCGTGCGGGCCGGGCCGGGGCCCGTCCGCAGGGAAGTACTTCTTTTTCTCCACCTTAAGTCCGTGGGATGGAGATAAGCGGGTCGTCCAGGGGGGGCCGCAAAGCCCGCGGTGCGACTCAGTGGAGAGGTCGTGCGGGCCGGGTCAGGGCTTTGGCCCGTATTTGTTTTCCCCCCTCTCAAGCCCGTGGGTATAAAGGATAAAAATATATACGAATGTCTCTCTTGAATCACATTCGAGAGGGAATTTGATGCATGGCTGTCGCCTTGGCGTCTTTTTGAGTCCCTTTCCCAGCCGGCACCCGTTTTCCTGGCTCCAGACTCTCAGTCCCCATGTCTACATCCCCCTTTTTTTCGTGGGATCCTTTTCCATATGGAATTCGCAACGATACCTTGTAGGGTGAGGCTGAAAATGAACTGGACTTAATCACAATGAAGTCTCAGTCTATGCGAACTCTGAAGAGACTCGGACCAGAGAAGAAGGAACGCTAATCAAACTGGTGCGGGCTCAGGCCGATGGAATCGAAAAGGGCCGGGCTTGTGCCGAAAGAGGAGTAACGTCAGTTCGGCAGAGGTGGGCTCGGACCTGAAAATCTCGGCCCGCCTCATCTCTAGTGTGTGCCACCAGTGTGTATAACTGGATTCATCTGTAATAAATTATACATGTAACTTTTCATCAAATTACAATTTGATTAAAAGTTACCATTAGTAATCCATTCGTTTCCAACGGGGTGCGAGTACGTCATTTGTGAAATTGACTAGTTTAAATATGACGTACCAGTACGTCAATGGATGCGAAATGAGTTAACTCTCTCATTACCGTGAACCGTCTTGACGGCTTTCTCAAAACGCTTCAAATTAGTTTATTAATAAAATTTAGTAGGCAAAGCGTTAAAGGGTCGAAAAAAATATTGCTGATGATCCATGATCAAACAAATGTGGTAATATCTTCCGACCTCTTTCGACAAGTTGACTAAGTTGTCAAGGAAGACACATTAATATCCCTGATTTGCAAATGAATTCACACCACCTTTACCATGTGCTCCATGAGCCTAATGCAGTACTCGACATGGGGATTGTTAAATGGGGAGGAATAGTTGGGCATACTTCCTCTTTTATATGTTTTCCAAGTCAAATATGGAAATAAAGTCAAATGCGTCGCCATGCTTGAAGAGAGCGTCAAAAGCGACATGCGGAAATCAAATGCGTCGCTGCGCTAGATATTGGACTTTTAAGAAAAACAAGTTAGAAATAAATAATAAAAAAAACAGTCGAGTACGACTGTAGGATCTCACGCCCGTGCCAGTTGACTGCCACAGAGCTGCATTTCCACTACGCATGGCTAGGCAACTGCATTCTTGTATGTCTGGATGGATTAGAATTTGACAGAATTGGAGTTAATCTTATTGGCAACCTCTGATACCAGATCATAAAGAATGAAAGTTATTGATGGCAAATACAGGTTCTCAAGGTCCAATAATGGCGTACAAGAGTCCATGAAAAATCAAATTCTACATAACCCGCCACGGCAGTCAAAAGCGACACAAGTAAAATCAAAAGCGACAGGCCTCTGGATGCTATACTTTCAAGATATGCATATCCAACACGGGGAATGGTAACAGAGTGTGAAAGCAAGGGGAGAGCGACCGTTGAAGGCAGGTTATTAAAAGACGGGAAGATGGAGGAGGAGGAAGGAAACAGGCATGGCTAATAAAATGAATGAAAGGAGAAAAGAGGAGGAAGACAGAAAGGCAGGGCGATATTATGAGCTGGAGGGATTATTGTCTTCCTCCGTTCCTCACCTATGAACCGTCGGTCGGGGGGGGGGGGGGGGGGGGGGGGGTGGAGCGTTCATTACTCAGCCCCGACACCCTATTGCATGCAGATACAGGGTGGCTCACAACATAATTCAGGGAAGCGATCTCAACTTATATCGCAATACAGGGTGTGGCAATGATCCACCAGTCTGGGCCTTGGATCAACTCATGATCGAAAATTTTTTGTGGAGAGGGGGGGGGGGGGAGTGTGAAACAATAATATACTCATCAGCAAAAAAAATGGCGATGGATTTACAGGGCAAGTAAAAAGTCCTGCCCACCTTTTGAACGTTAATAACTTCTCAACGCTTGATCTCATGGAGATGCGGTTTTCACCATTCGAAAGGCAATACAATTCTACATATGAGGAAGGATTTTTGCAATATTTTTCTAATGGAAATTAAATTCCTGTTCTTGGGTCATATAAAAGCATTGGCACCCAAAGCATGCGTGCAGCACTGTGTCTAATTTTCTGTTCCGCTGTAAGAGGATGTCTGCTACGTTTCCTGTCCTGTCAAAATTTGAGTTGATACGGGCAAACAATTAGCGGTTTCTCCGATCAATTTCTTCCTGATTGTCGAGCGGTTTCCGTCGTATTCGGAGTAAAAACTTTTGCAACTAGCTTATCATTGGTCAATCATTTATCAGCCATTTTCCTCAATCCTCCATGAATTGGAATTGATCACAGCCAAGGCACAATAACTCTCATACTTGAACAGACAATTGGATGCGGTGCCACAAGGGTATTTTCACGTGCCAATGCCTTTGTATAACCCCCCGAATAGGAATTTAATTTCCGAATGATACCATTAACAAAATAATGCTAAAATCCTTCATTCGATACAGAATGGTTTAGTATTCCGAATGCTTAAAACATCTCGATGAGATCAAGCGTTGAGAAGTTATTCACGTTCAAAGGGTGGGCAGTACTTTTGACTCATCCTGTATATAGGGTGGCGCATAAAAAACGCGCCGAGATTTTTGCGCTTATTTCTCAACTTCCAGATGAGGCAGACACCTACTAATCATGCCACGTATACAACTCTCTTCCCTCTCGGCTTCGTGAAAACTGTACATTTATAGCTTCATGAGTACACCCACAGCGGCTGTACAACTAAGACACCTCGAAAAGTTTCATAACACGCACAGTTCGAAAGGAATTCCACAAGTGCGGTATGAAGTCAATCTGACCGCTTTCTCGATGCCAAAATCTAGCTGGTGAGTCGAGTGATCCCAGATGGATCACTCCATTACCGAACAGAGCGCCAACATTCAACAGGCCTGGAATGAGATCAACTTGGAGGAGATCCGCAAGTCCATCACTTATAAAAAGAAACATTTTGTGCCGTGTGCAACGCCAAAGGAGGACCCATTGCGCAACTTTTCAGATAAGATTAGTCATTATATGAAAATTTACGAGGTACCTACGTCGAACAGCTGCTGTGGGTGTACTCTCAAAGCTAGGAATTTATAGTTTTTATTCGTCACCCGGTAGTTTGGGTGACGCGTTGGCGAGAGGGCGGAAAGAGTCGTAGATCGAGGGATGATCAATGATGCCATCAGTAGTTTGAACGTGTGAGGTGTCCAAGACGTGGAGGACGTTTAGCAGTTCTTGAGAACGTGATCGCAAGACAAAGACCCACCCAATTGGAAAGACTTGGAAATCATGCGACCTCCAAGCACATAGTTCGTTTGGTTCGATTCCATTCCTGCTCTGAATGCTTCAAGCATGCCACTGGCAGGTATGACTGGAATCACAACGGAAGAATTCTGCTAAAGCAGCTGTAACTTGATTCTTCTCGCAAATCACTTTCATGACACCATTGTTCAACATTTATTTTAGTCAGAAGAGATCAGCATTTCCTCTGCATCTAATATATATAGACGATCGAGACTGAGTGACTGACTGACGCTTATTCTAACCATGTTCTAAAGAAGTTAGAAATCTGAAACTTGGTACACATGTACCTTTCAGGATGCAGAGTTCAGAAAAAATTCAGTCTTTGGAGGTAAATGCCCTGGAGGCGCATATTTCAAGGCGAGATGCTTTCAAATAATTTTTTTGCTTTAGTCAAATAGATGAACATGAAAAACTGAAACTTGACATGGACGCGCCAACTGACACTCTGAGTTCAGGAAAAATTTCAAGTTTCGGATGCCCAAACAAAAATATGCCCTGGGGGCATATTTTTATTTGGTCTTTTTCTTGAGAACATCATGTTTTCAAATAATTTTTCTTTGTCCTATCGAATAGGGCAGAAATAAAAAGGTGAAACTTGGCACACCAATAACTGAGGTGATAGTGAGTTCAGTAAAAATTCAAGTTTTGAGGTGCATACCCTCAGGGCACATCTTTCGGCTGCATCGGTTTTTCCAAATATATTTTTGCACCAGCAAAACGAGCAAACCTATAAGGCTGAAACTTGGTATTTATCTGGTTCTACGTGTACGGATTTCATTTAAAATATTACCTTTTACGTAAAACCCCTGAGGGCACTTTTTTTTTGCAAAAGGCACATTTTACGGAATAAATTCTGTTCAAATGAAAGAGGGAACTAAAGAAATTTGAAAATTGGCTCAGAAGTATGTTCGATTGCTGCGTGCAGATCCTACTTTTCAAATATGACCCCTCATGGCAGATTATGGTGAGCTTTGAAGTTAGGCACAAAAGAAACAATAGGAGTAATTAATTCGAAAAAAAAAATATCGGTTCGTTCCCTCTCGATACCCATTTCGAGAGGCACATACTTTTAATACGTTTTTGCCACCTTGAAAATAAATTAATGAATGAATCACTATATTGGACAATGGAGCGCCAAAGGCACGACTATTGCGAGTTTGTTTGCTCGAAGGGCAAACAAACTCGCTAGTATCATATGATCGCAGCAAAAACAGAGATAAGAAATGCCTCAGGACGCCGATGGTAGGACCTGCCCCACTCACGGGGAATGACAATTCTTTTCAATGGTTTGTTTCTCCTCTGTACTTTAGAATCCGCTGAGCAGATCTCCGACTCGTCCTTACGTCTAGCAACTTGCCGATGGGGATTTTGCATCCCTGGATTATCATTTCGAGAAGCAATGACTTCTTCCACATGAACGCAGTTTCCTTCAGTTTCGGCTAGTTTTAGGCTTCCGCTCCTTCTCAGATGAAGCAGTGTCTTGCAGCTTGTGAATCAGTCTCTTAATAATAGGTCTACAGTTCCTTCATCCCTTAACAGGAAATTCTTGCAAAAATCTTGCCCCATCATATCCTTCCGCAAAGAGTTGCATTTTCATGAGCAGACAGAGGAGCTATGACCCGAGATCGGTGCGCTCAAAGCGTACCAACACTTCTCCCACAGATAGGTTTCCTCGCGCAAAATTAAACTTCGAGTTGCCTTTCCGTTATCGTTCGTTTGCTAAAATGGCCGGAGAAAAATGAACAAGAACTTTAGGACATTTCAAGGATATGTAGAAGTTCCACATAAAAAAAACTTCGCCGGGTTATCTGCTATCTCCTAACTCCAAAGAATCTCAAAGAGCGGGGCGTTTTTTGCCTCACCCGGTATGTATGTCTGCCTGTCTGAGTGAATGTCAACGGGGCCAGCACTTAATCCACATCTCACAAACACAGTAAAGCGAGATTTCTAATTGATTTCGAAATATCGACCGGTAAAAATTAATGGCGAAATAAATAGGAAAGCTGCAAACCCTCATGATAAAGCACAGGAGCTACATTGAGGGATGTAGCTGCTAGTCCAGGGGAGCTCAAATAACAGTCCACGACAGGATTTAAATATTCTCAAAGTATTGCGATCGAAATACCAACTTCGTGGTTCCAATTAAAATTGTCTCATATATGCATGGCTAGTAAAGACAATTCGGTTCCTTGTTTCTGGTCTAGTTAATTCTCAATTCCAAGTGAAGGTTTAGACGAGTGGGCCTCAGGGAGAAAGTCACTATTCATGCGGTCCGCGAATGCAATAAGTTTGTGAACCTCTGCGCTAGGAGAATTGAATTATCTCTCTTTCGCGAGTATAATCCCACGCACAAGTTCGCCAGACATCCTCCTCATCCTCGCCTTTTATACTCCGTATCCACCATTACTCCGTCTGTATAACGGTGCACTAAAAGAGGGTTCATTACTGGACTTGGCTTTGCTCAGCGTTTTTTTTTTCTTCGAACCATCCGATATAAATAAAGAAGGGTGAGGGGAGAATAGAAAGGATATGAGAAGACCTTGAATAATCTCCTGGAAAGGTCAAACTCTCCTCCTTCTACCATTTCAGAAAGAGGAAGGTAAAACTGCTGCTGCAATGAAAGAATTTCCTTTCTCCTTCCCCTCCCCCACTTATTATGAGTATCACAAGAGCCAGTATGCTGTAACTGTATAATATACAGAAAGGTAACTTCTGAATATTATACAATTTGTTGTGTTCTGCATGGATATCATGAACACGAAGAGAGCTCTGCGTTGGAACTGCAAGCAAATTTTTTTTTACGAATCTCATATCAATCGGATTTCTGTTCTGCACCTAAATCACTCGATTTCCAAACCACTTTTCACGTGGGGAGCGTACGTTTAAATCTGACTTCCATATAAGCCACAAATTAAAAAAAATTGGGCCAAGACTGTCATTTATATTGTATAGGATTCTTAAGAATAAAAATATTGGGTACGGTCCAACTGCACTTTTTTTATATCGAGCCCGAAAAATCAATTAAATGAGCTCCTTGCATACCATTGAACTCATACCACGGTCCTAAATATTCTCATCTTCCCGCATACAATATAAATCCAACCACGCAGGATTTTGTGAGCAAAACTTTCTTCCTTTCATCGCATGTAATGAGGATTTTTGAACGACTGCTACGCAGGGCACGAGAGGGATCGGGAAATCAGCGTATTTACAGAATCTGGCAAAGCAGACTCCTGAAATTCAAGTTCATTTGATAGCGTTTCAGGAAACACTGTTTGACAAGAAAAAGATCATGAGGAAACAATGACTGCTTTCCCCATTTATTATCTATTCATTTGCTTATTAATGCGCACATTACATTCAGCAACGGGCACATGTAGAAACTTAAGAAACTGCATTGCATGTCTTCAGCAGAATTGTTGCATGGTTTCAAGTGTAGACAAATTTCTCACATTTCTTCAATACAGAGGGTACAAAATTCAGGAATCGAATGATTATTTCCTGCCTAGATTGTTTGGAACTCACCTGCTGGGGCACTGTCAAGTGAAAGTTATCTTAATCACAAAATCTGGTCCATGTCGCCCAAATTAACACAAAATTGGTTCAAGTTGAGTCAATTTAGTCACTCTGGTTGAATTGGATAGAATTTACTGATTAATCCTTTTCCAATTTTACAGAAAGATTTCTGGCATTAACGTCGGTGACGTACCGACGATTTATATCTTCTGTATGGGACATTGTAAATGCTTCATATTTTATGATTCATGGTTGGAAGGTGAATCAATGAGGGATTACGTCTCTTGGGGACAATTGGGACAATCCTTGGCAACATCTACAAGTTGAGATATTATGGAACTACGGCTTCCTCAGGGCAAGGAGAAATCAATGAGAGCCATCCCCCTTTCCCTCATTTTAGCAGTCCATCTTATACAATACCTGAAAGAATGGAGACAGAGTAGGTGATGGAGATGGCCTGAGGGAGTTCATTACTCAGCCCTGAAAGCCCTTCAGACACTCCACTTCACTCCATTTCCACTCCGCTCCATTCCATTCCGTTCTCTCCCTCTCTTTCGCCCCTAATAATCCCCCAATTACCATGCATCATCATCGTCATACCCGCATGCCCTGTTCTTATCTACTCGTATCACATATTTGTATTTTTGGTCCATTCTCGGCATTGCTTGGGCAGTGACATACAGTGAAGTGCCAAAAAGTTGCCGTTAAACATAGGAACTTTCCATAGGTATATCTCCCGAAGTTTCGAGGATGATTATTCCATAACTTTCTAGAAGGTCAAGGAGGGGGCGATATACAGCAGTGAGGACGACAAATCCGGAAAAGTGTTGAGTTTGCTGAAAATGGCGCATGATTTGAGTGCTAACCGTTTCTCCACGAACCGATCATTCATCTTACATTAAGGTCATTTTCGGGGTAAGTGTGATCACAGGGTACATGTGACCAGTCCTAATTTTTGGTACTTACAAGTGCAATATGCCATCAACGAAGTATGCACTAAGAAGTACTCTGTCATGCTAATCCTGGTTTATCAAGTCAAATTTCACTGGTTCGACAAAGATATTTCACTGAATATAAGAGTACCCTCTTTAACTTTAGTACTTAATTCAGAACACCTCATTCAACTTTCCCTGTATGATCAGTACTGCAAAATAAAATTCATTTTTAGTATCATGGCAAAGTAGATTCCAAACTAGCCCCTTTTTGGGTTCCATTCATGCTAAACTTTGGCATAGGAAGACTGATCACACTTACCCCATAAAATTGGGCATCGGGGTAAGTGTGATCATTCGTTAATATTCGTTATTCGTTGACTCTCCAGTCATGTCTTATTCACTTGCATACTCTTAGGCTTCACTCTGAAACTTTAATTCAACTACGTTTCTGAAGCTGAAGGCACTCCTTGAAGTTGGGCATTTTCACCATTCCAATTAATGACAACTTTTTCTACTGGCTGCAAGAGGGTGGGGTTAAACGTGATCACTCAATGAAATCTGATGTCAAGAGAAAATGCATAAACTCTGACCATACAAATAAATGCAGATTACAGAGACAAGTTTGTTGAGAAGCAAGAAATAACCACGATGTCTGCTTCCATTATCAGCCAAGTTCCCATGCCAATATCTGTTCCGTTCTTTTCAATTGTATTTTTCTTCCATATCTTTTCTTCGATCGAGAGTGCATTTTATTGACAAAAAATTATTTCAGCATGGAAATGCTGTTTAATTTGTCTCAAATGTGACTGCCACTTCATCAGTATCACATGGCCCAAGCACTACTATTTGATGATCGCATTTTCCCTGTTCAAGTTCATGTTTACCCCTAATCGGCTTGGGTGTGATCACTGAAATGGCTCGTGTAAGAGAAAACGCATACAAGTCTAAAATAGTGGTCTACATGTCTAATGTAATCAAAGGCGAATTTGATCTGCACTCACTTTTATATTTACAAGTACAATATTCAATCAAAAAAGTATGAATTAAGAAGTCTGTCATGCTAGCCCTGTCTTGTATATCCAAGTAAATTCCATTGTTGTAACTGGGAGATATATCAAAGGTAATTTAGTACCCTGTTTCATATCTAGTAATTTATTTGGCGCACTCATTTCAACTTTCCCTGACTGTTCAGACCAGTTCATAAATATCTGTTCTGTTGGACTGTTCATAAATATCATTTTCGGTATTCTGGCAAAGTAAATTATATGGCCTTTTCAACTACTCCTCTCTGGAATTCCATTCATGCTAGGCATGAGCACAGTAAGCCTGATCACACCCCACGAAATCAGGCACGTGGCAAGGGCGATCATTGTCAAAGTAAATTTTCTTCCAGTTTTCTCAAAGAAACGAGAGCAATAAATATGGGGAAGCGAGGAGCGGTAGAGCTTATGGGGGTGATGGAGAAATTATTCCAAACGAAGCCAGTGCTATTCCATTCCTTTCACCTTTTAATTGCATTTTTCCGATTTCCATACTGTGCCCATTGAGAAACTACTCGGGGTATGTGTGTTCAACATAAAAAAGTGCCCATAACAAGTTACATGCGGTTTTTGCGTCCAAATTCTTACATTTGCTCCTTTCAGAGATACCACCAAACCTCACAACAATTTCTTTAATGATCACACTTTCTCCTGCCAAGATCACGCTTAGCCCTAAAAAGGGATGTGTGATCACTTAATAAATTGCTTAAGTTAAGTTAAAACGCTTACAATAATAAAATAGTTTGTCTACGGGTTTAAAATAATCATGCTTACTGTTTTGGCTGAATTGCAATACCCTAGCGTTATTGGCCTTGTGATCACACGCACCCCGTCATCGGGGTAAGTGTGATCAACTTGACCTTTCCGGCGCAAATGCGGTGTACTCCTACAGTCTTAGAAGTGAGATGAAAATACCATGATTTGAAGCCAACAATCTAACGTTGACTTGCGCAAAATTACTTCAATATATCTGCCACATATGAGTTTTGTCATTCATTACTAAATGAAACTTTGGTTTTCTTATCACACTTACCCCAAACGACCTTATTGGATCTGGGTTATCGCTGTGCTGCCGAAATCGCCCGTTAAATGAAGATCCCCGTTCGTACTGTCCGGTACACTATGGCCAAGATCCAAGAGCGAGGCACCGTGGAGAATCGGAGAGGTAATGGCCGACCCAGGGCTGCCCAGAGGGGGGGGGGGGGGCAATCTGCCCTGGGCCCCTCGTATCAAGGGGTTCAAAGTGGGGCCTCCAAAGGGCCTCAAGGGGGCCCCCAAGGGGTCTCCGGTTTAGTTTTGCCCCGGGCCCCTGGAAACCTCTGGGTGGCCCTGGGCCGACCTCATATGATAACACCCGAAGACAATATTGCGATCGGTCCGGGGATTAGACGGAAGAGCGAGACAACGGCGGAAGAAATTTTCAGTAAATTTCAAGAAAAGTGAGGCCAGCATGTGTCCAGGTGGACTGTGCAGCGCCACCTTGCTCGACTCGATTATTAGAGCGTTTTACCCCGAGCTACGCCGATGCGGGCCAAGAAGCAAAAGGAGAGCCGAGTACAATGGGCAGTGCAACATAAAGACGACGATTGGAGCCGGACGGTGTTCTCCGATTAAATTTGTTACCAAGTGTTCAGAAATACGATACACCGTTTGTCCAAGAACACTCAAAAGGAGCTCAAGAGAATTCCAAAAAACAGGCAGAAGATCATGGTGTGGGGAGCCTTCAGCATTAACCTCTTAACTGCGTGAGACGTCTTTAGACTTCCGCAAATATCAGGTTAATTCATAAATAATTTCCGTTTTTTGCCAACTGTTTTGAAACGATTGTAACTTGTTTCAAGTTTGACGCGATAAATCGTGTTATATGTCATTCGATCGAGAAAACTGTAGACTTTTTGATAATATGCAATTTATTGTCTTTCTAATTTTATGTTGAAATAATAGGGGTAAAATGGATGATGAAAAAAATGCATTTTCGGCAGTGCATTTTGAGGGAGTTCCAGCAAGGCTCAAATGCAACGGAGACAGCGAGGAAGATATGCACCTTCTTTGGAGAGGACACCATCACCGATCACCAGTGCAGGAATTGATTCACAAAGTTTCGGTCAAGAGAATTATCGCTCAAGGATGAACCACGTCCTGGTCGCCCTTCGGAGTTCGATAGCGATGCATTGGAAGTGTTAATCGAGGCTAACCCACGTAAAACCCATGTTCCCAACTTGCTGACTTTTCCAAGAGCAAGAAGGCGGCGAAATACGGTCGGTTGGGAAGTACCAAGTTCTTCGTTCAATTCTTAGGTGGATTTACGTGGGTTGGCTTCGATTCAACGATCTCCAACAAAATGCACATTTCAACATGAATTGGAAAGACAATGAATTGCATATTATCTATCGATGTATGTAAATCTCTCATGTACAATTATTCATGAACAGTGAGGACTGCCAAATGCAAGTTCAAGCGAGTTCAATGAGAGAAGCTCGTTATAAGTCCGCCACGACAGCCTGCAACACTGGAGGACCGGACAGGAGCCATCACGCTGAGCCCAAATGAACAACAACTAATCGACGCAATCGACTCAAATGCAATAAATATGAAGGATGGCAGAAAGTAGTGAGGAAACCATGACTCAAAGACATTCCACTACCTTCCTCTCCCCACCCCCTTCTTTCCCCCAACCCTTCACTCACCCCTCTCACAACTAACCTCGGATTTACAGAAATCAATATGCATCTATCTTGGGATTTTCTCGGTGAGGACGGGTAAAATTAGGCCGATCTTGAGTTTCTATCGTTAACCCGGCTATGACGCCGATGGACAAACATCATGAAGCGAAGAAAATGATGGACGCCATCTCGATCATTCAGATCTATCCGTGCACTATATCTCCCTTTTTCACTGCATCGATCGGCCACCCCACTCCACACTAAAGGTTCTTTGATTAGAATATTCGGCTATTTAATTTAGAAAAAAACCTCTGTTTGATGGCATTTTCCTCCTTTGACAGAAATATTTCTCATGGCATAAGCCCAATGGAATGGCCACCACGCTATCATACTGCATTTGCGAGTGCTGCAGCTGAACAACTGCACTTCATTCCGAAATGTTACCATTTCAACCTTGAAATGACGAGGATTCGACATGTTACCCTCAGACGGTTTCATAACCAACACTCCATACGAGGACAGCATCATTAACACACTCGTAGCACAAGAAAGTTTCCACAAGGTGCTGCAACACACAGGAATGTTTTCACTTGCAGAGTTCGTCAGGTCACTTGAGGAACGCCAAGATATATATTAGGGAAAATTTTCCCAAAAGGACGTTGAATTCAGGTATGACAAGTTTTGCTTCGATGCGTGCATTCACTCCGTCGTCGTTGCAGTCGTGCGCAAAAATAGCCCTCCAATAAAACTGGAACGTCGATGATAGCTAAATGTAAGAATTAGGTACACCTGGTGCTACCCACGAAAAATATCAAAAGTAAAGCAGTTATTTGACAATCAAAGGAGGGAGTTGCCTGACCTCCATATACAGTTACATAAAGTATATGCGCCAAAATACATGAATACCCACTTCAAACAAACAGTATTGAATGCAACCAGCAGTTCATGAAACGCAAAAATATATACATTGCCTCACTGCTCCCCTCACCTACAAGGCATCTTTAGGGGAAGAAATGGAAGGGGCAGAAGGGAATGTCACAGGCTTCGAAGGTCGTTTCGGTTTCGTTAAAACCAACAAAACAATAGGCCAGGTCCTTTCTCCCGGTTGGATTGCGGCAGAAGTTGTGATTCTCACTCCTCGCGTCTTCTGGGAACCTCGGCCAAAATTCTCCCAGTAATCCGGAGTCGTTCCCAGGCAGACACGTGCGTCCGGAAACCGTCACGTTGAGAATCCCGGCATATTCTTGTGCGTCCATTTGCATTCCGTCTTGTCTAGTGGAGGGATAAATTAAACCACGCAAACCTTCATCTTCCCGAGAAAAAGAGAAGGATTATCATCATGTGAGCCAGGGATTACATGCGGACCAATTGAAAACACCATTGGACGCATTGAAATATATCTTCTAGTAATTGATTCAATATGAGACGTATTATCGTGTAAGACTTAAGTCGAATTTGATGGAGCGTGCAGTTCTCTCAACGAGGAAACAGCGTCAATGACTTGATAGGATTCGGAATTAAAAACAATCGTTCCTGTAAATTACTCAAATTTTCTTCATATCGCCAATATACTAGCCAAAGGTTAAAAAACAAGCATCCAAGGCCACAATGCGCTTCATAGTGAATTTAATTACAGAATGCCTGGAATCGGCAACTGCTAAACTGGGCACCATCTTGAGTAATATTTCTATCTTTAAGTCAAAGCTCCACCTGAGTCGTTTTTGGCTGTTTCAAGAAGCGACTGATATGGTATTGATTTGCCCTCAGCAAGCTCTCTTGGACTATTACGATATGTCAACTTTGAGCGTTGCGTCTTCTCAAACTCGAGCATGGCGCATTTCGAACCAGGTAGAACATTAGTTCGTGGATCGGAGTGAGCTCACTGGGGTGGTTGGGGCAGAGGGGGATATCGCAGAATTCCCATTTCATGTCTGGACCGGCGACGAAGCACCAGGGATGATTCTTCAATGTCGGGTTCCTGCAGAAATCTTGATGCGATGCGGCATTGCCAAATCGGAAATGATTATCGTAGGATAATTTCGGATCGAAATCCTCAAGCTTTCCATAGTCGTCCCCAACGACTAGGGAGATTCCTTCCCCATCTTGGTCTGCAAGCATTCCGGGAATCCTTGCGCCGGTTTACCTGTCACATTTTAGGCGTGAAAGTCTTTGAATCACATGAAAGGTTGATACTGCCTGAGATGCAGTGCTTGAAAATTTTAAGAGAACTGGTTTCCAAAATCTTTAAAAGTAATATTTTCCATAATTCAGTCTTTGGTAGCTATGTGGGATGAGATATATTAGCACATCGGAATTCTTCACCATTGAAAGCCACAAACGAGAAAAATATATGAAAACAAGCATGCAGCAATCTGAAAACTTCCAGAGCGGAACGCTCATACACTTCATAGCAGAATGGGACATTGCACTGACTCCGTCCATTCGAAGTTTCTTCATCTTCTGTGAAGCACCAGAGATTTTCATTGTTAGGGTCAGGATTGCGACAGTAGTTGAAACTATAATCTGTGCTTTCGTCAGGGAATGCGAGGAAGTTCAGGAGTTGAAATCGCGTGGCGTTGGACGTCAACCAAGCCTGACACTTCCTGCTGCCTGCATCCACGTTCTTGAACCCTGCATACTCCCATGCCTCTTCAGTCAACCTGCATTCCACGGGTTCTGAGGGTCAACAGAACAAAGAATCACTCCACAGTTGAAGGAATCGGTATTGGATATGATCCATAACTGGAAACATGGGAATGTCAGAGGATGAGCGAAATGTGAGGTAGAAGACGATTTATTAATCATGAAACCCCAAATATGTGCATGGATCCCATCGTTTTGCCAATGTCTAAAATTGGATTTTTTTTTAAGTATTGAGATCAGTCTTTTCTAATTCATTGCATCTTGACTTGCGATTCTGCCCTTCGAATCATTGTCCCCTGCATCTTCGGAGCACTTTAAGGTTCATTGTTCAGGGTTCGGGTTGGGAAGTCAAGAGGCAGTTCTGTCCATTATGGCAATTTGTGTCATGGTATCCACGCAATGAGAAGGCGCTTATGTCATTCTTCTCTTTTTTGCTTCATTCACGATGGTATCCAACTTACTCTTAATGCTTATCTCGGAATGGGCACCATCACCAAATTACATTTACTGATTATCATTTAAAGAAATCATGTCGCAATGTCAGCTTGATCTTGCATTTACGAAACTTAACCGTTATGCTCAAGGATTGCACATTTGCGAGAAAGGGTTTAATTGGGGAATACAAATGATTACAAACCATTGCGGCTATCGACTAATTCAAAGCACATTGAGGCAAATCGAATGATTCACCAGTGCTGAACAAGAAAATAACAAAACAATATGAGTGTATCTGAGGAACGGAGCGAGATTAGCGCTTGTAATTAAATGTGCGAACTGGACACTTTGGTTCCTTATGAAAAAGAATGACGGGGGGGGGGGAAGAAATTGGGAAAAATAAGAAAAATGACGGAAGACAACGGGAATGGAGGATGGGGTGTTTTTGGAAGAATGTCAATTGATCGTTCACCACGCCGCCAGTTTTAAACGTTTCGAGCCTTACGCCGTCGACTTCGAACAGCCAACGTGCTTAGCAGCAGCAGCTAAAAAATGTTTGGACCAAGCTCATGGGTACAGAGGGAAACAATATCCAATCTTCATCGCTTTATCGTTAACACCATGATTATCGAAAAAATTATTATTGATTTCTCAGAAAATGATTTCAATCAAAAAGTGAAGCCCGAACTTTACGGATGAGCAGGAACCAACGTGTTCTGTTTACACAATTGGCCACTTCCGCTAATCTCGTTCCGTTCCTCAGACAGCCCCATTCGGTTTTTACTTCTACACGCTGTAGCTTGTCATAAAACTGTGAGACACCAGAAACTTACAGTATCAACAACATGAACTCGAGCGGAGTGGGAAAATACTCTAGGCAGATAATGAGACATCCTATGCAATGCTCTCTCTCTAGCATAGTATCCTCCCAGACCAAAGGATCGCAGACCTTTGCGACCGGAGCAGAATGGGATGTTGCAGAATTCCCAAGAGTAGTTGACGTTAACCTTCCTATTCTGTTCCCATTTTAGGTACACCATTTACGTTCGGGTCACCCTGACCCGATATACGTTTCCTTTTATGTTCCACTGATCACTACATTTGCAGAGCCTTTTACATGTATGGTACTATAAGGCTGGGCCTACTCCCACACATTGCACGGGCTGTGAAAGCACTGCTGACGAGTGCTTTTGGCGATCGCATCATTAGCGGACATTTTCCACATGCGTGGCCACCACGACCACCAGATCTGACCACGTGATTTCTGGTTGTGGGGATACCTCGAATCAGTTGTGTATCGTACAGCGCCTGCTACCTTAACTGACTTGAAAGATCTGATGACGGGTGGTATCACCCACATAGAAAGCTCTCCAGTGCTCAATCATATCATCCCACGACTGCACCACGACTTCCACGGTTCCATCGCCTCCTTCCTCCGGCTCTTGCCTGGGATTCCTCTCCGGCTCCCTCTGAACGATCCTTTGTGGTAAATTGGGACCCCAGCCGATGCTGAGGAAGGTGTCTGTGGGTTCAATGTCCCCAGCTGGAATCAGGACTCCCATCTCCATCAGTTGTTGGATGTTGAGGCCTCTCTCTTGGATCAACCTATGGAGGAGACTGTAGAGTCAAGATAGTAAGTGACATCAAGAGGCGATTTCGCCCATTTCGATATCACGTGTCGAGGTCGAGCGTTCCTTAATCTTAGGGTAGGCCTAACCCTCTTAAAG
>CAJPEV010001727.1:0-56538 GCA_905338385.1 Darwinula stevensoni | reverse complement strand
CCCCCCCCCCCCCCCCCCCCCCCCCCCCCCCCCCCCCGACACTAACTCTAATGTTCGTTGGCAAACTTCCTAAATTTTATCGCGAGGCCTTTATATAAATCGATCATGTTAACGACGAAAAGAAGTGGTCCCAAGAACGGTGTCCTAGTGGTCCAGTTCACGCAATCGGGAGTATGAGAAATTTAGGAGAGCTCAAATACAGTTTCTCCAAGAACTATGAAACGCCGCCTCCCGGAGGATTAACTCCCGTCTCTAATAACCATACACCCATCTGTTCAAAATTCCATGCATCATTCCACGCTAGCAAGAAATTGAAAAACAAAATTAAGGTATCCATTAAAGCCCTAAAGAAAGGCAAAAGCATTCCGTCTTTTCACATGGAAACTAATGAACTCATTGAGCAATCAATGAGTGAATATTAGGCACTCCGTGCAAACTGAACGAAATCGTCTGTCGTTAGAAATCCGTCTATACCACCAAGCACAGCTCGACTAGTCATTCGCAATGCCTTCTCAACAGGGTCTTCCAGCGGGACTGAGAACACCACGTGGTGCAAAGCATTCACGGCAATAATACCTAGGTGTTCCAACTTGTGGGTCTGCTGAGCGAGAGGGACACAAGAATCGTAATTAGTGAATGCTTTCAATCTTCTACGACCACCTTCTCATGAACTGTCCCTACGCTAAATAACGTCAAAGTTAAATTTACACCTTTCGCGCGATACAACGAACGACGAGCAACTTTCCAACGCTGACAGGCACTAAGTGCAATAAATGGGTTAAGGTCGCCAAAAAAAAATACGTTAATGCCTCGAGTTCATAGCCGTTGACTATGCTTCTCACAATCGCGATCACCACTAACACTTTTCTATTTCCCATTACTTTACCCTCATCCTGACGACCAAGGAATGATCCAGTTGCCATAACTATTATCAACAACTAACTCCCCTTTTTCTTCAAGGGCCCGAACGAATCGTCTCTTCTGCCGCTTGCATATTGAGGAATAACATTATTTTAAGTTGTCTCCTTCCGAGTCTTCCTCCAAGGAAATCTTAATAATCTGCTCCTTTTTGGAACAACATGGTTCCAGTCTCCATGATCACAAATTATGTCCTTACTTGCCTTTACATGGAACAAGGTCAAGGTTGTAGGGCGGGGGAGAAACAAACTCCCTTCTTAGGCTGAGTTCATACTCGTGCTGTACAGCATGTACAGCAGCGGCAAAATCCAATCCAACACGGGCATGTTGCATTGAACAGTATGCAGTTGCAGCATGCTGTACAGCACGAGTATGAACTCGACCTTATTATGTTTCTCTAGTGTGCTGCTATGTGAGGCATCACACGACTGCATCAAAGTATGAGGCGTAGTGTTGCCATTCTGCAGCGTGACAACACTAAGACTCACACCTATACTAAAGTGTGAGGCGTAGCGTTGTCATTCTGCAGCATGACAACGCCAAGCATCACACCTGTACGTATTATGCAAAAGTACAGTAGTAAGTCTTCGAATTGTATTTACTCTCTCAATCGCCCTACATTCCTGATCTTGCCCCATGTTACTTGCATCTGCTCCTGAAAATGAGCACTAAAAGGTAAGAATCAAGAATACGAATTTTGCGTGAGAAACGTCGTAAAGCATCGGTACAAACAGCTACATAACTACTTCCCAAATTGCTTTCTGAAACTTCTTCACAGTTAGAGCAAGTGTGAAGTTCAGGGGAATCATCTTGAAAAATATTAATCAATTTGGATAATTGGGTCAGCATTAACCAGTCTACATTCCTTCTTCCGTCGCCTTACTGATATGGAATGTGACGTAGACACAGACTCCCTCCCCAAGATCCCAAGATATTCCATAAGGAGTATAACATCGTAATTCCGCGATTATCACAAGTTCTTCCTTCGAATTAAAATTTTTCCTGAAACCCACGAGTTGAAAAAAAGAACCTCAGAGCTCTCTGACTCTAAGGAACTACAGGATTCCGACTTCGCTGCAGTACTGCCCTTCTCATCATGGAAGCAATTTTGCTTCAATTAACCTGCCCATGGACCTTATATGCCCCTCACGTCTCTTTCCTTAACACGTCCCTCGAGTTCATCTCAAATTAAAGGTCTATTCCACTGACCTTTCAAAGTCCGCAAGGTTATGAAGAATGTCCTATATACTTTTTGTAATACTCATGACAGCATTTCAGTCATTGCAAGCCTTCTCTCTTCCAGGTCTCCTTTCTCTAGATCAAATCATAAATTCAAATCATAAATGAGACTTGCCTTTTGTACATTTCGTAAATCCTTTCGATAACGTTCCTCAATATTCTTCACATCATTGAACTTGAGACTGTGAATTCCAAGTCTGAGAATTCCCGACTTCACAGTCTATAATGCGAAAAAAATAGGTTGATCTGGCGAACTGGGAGACATCTCACTGCCCCCACCCCCNAGGAAGAGCATTGACCACTTCCGGATCGTATGGAGCTGGACAATGTTGGCCAAAAGCCATTGACATCAGTTGATTGATCTCTGTCGGTGTGTTGTTGAGAACATGGAACTCGATGATGACTCGAATGTGATCGTCGAATGTGATCGTCAAAACGAGAATAGATTCCTGGACGACGGAGGCGTTCATCGTGATTGTATGCAATATCCGGCAGAGTGTGTAAATCTGCATAAATTTATACCAAACTTCGCAGTGAATACTAATAGATGTAACCAGCTCAGAAATTTAATACGGATTCATCGAGTGTAAATCATTTTAAAAATCAATACAGAGAACTTTTCGGACAACCCTAGTACGTTCTGTGCACACATGGAAAGACACCCTGTCAATTTTTATATTTCGTTTTTTTTTTTTAAAATCACCCCCCCCCCCCCCCCCCCCCACAAACGTATGACAAGAATCACAGCCCTAACAGATCAACTCTGGCCGCATTCTATTTACGTACTTGTTCGCATAAGCTCTCGAAATCCGTGTCACCTAGGGCGGAGAAACGCCGCTCGTTATCGATCCCGTCTCAACGCACAGCAAATGACAAACACAAGCAAATGTGAAAGCATGCAGGCATGCACAGGCGGAAATTGGGCCTAAAATATGCAATTCAAACCAATATCTCCCGTCTAAGAACGATTTCAAAACAAAACAAAAAATGTCGAGTCGACAGATCAAAAAAGCCTAAAAGAACGTGTACCTTACATTCGCGCTGCATTCATTAATTGAACAATACAAATACATCCAACGGAATAAAAGCTTACCACGTTCATTTACACATGCAGGCGTCTACCAGCGGAATGGCACAAGAGGACCGACAACATTCAAGTCACGATAAATAATTATATAATTATATACAATAATTTTCACCTATTTCCGCCCATGCACACAAACCTGGTTCGGGAAGCCCTGGTCGAAGCTTGTCTGTCTTCACCAAATTCAAACGACACGCAATCCCCGTCTGAGATGAAGTTCCTATGGTTTCCAAATGTACGCCTCGCGTCCGGGCGTCAGGCTAAGATGTACTCCGAATTACGTAATAAATTATTCCTTTATAACGCCAACATCAGACTTTTTGGTGCGCTGGTTACTGGCTTCAGTCTTCATTCTGTACGGAATGACAAGGAAGCGACTGTACCCTGCCCGAGACCGCGTCTCTATCGCTTCCAAAACTAAGACTCTGATAAGTTACTGTAGTCCAACGTCGGGCTACGATCTCTTCTAGTTAGGCCTAACGTCTTGCCATAACCTCACTTCAACAACCTGAAGCTGAGACCCCAATTTGAGGCATTTTTTTTTACCAGAAACAGTAATCTCCAAAGCACGTAACATAGAAACGCAATTTCAGTCAACTGTGGTTTCAATTTCGACCGCGTGAAAGGCTAAGCAACTGTGCGAGGGCTCCCGAACCAGGCAATGCCTTTGAAACGTATACCATGGAACGAACTCACATTGGACGCCTTCGTGCCGAGGGGTCCTGAGGCCTACAGTTACAGGTTTTTATCATATCATCGCAGGATGCAGTGAACACGACAAATGAATGCACGGAATAAGAAATCCAGCTACGAAAAACTGTCCAAAGCGGCGCGTGATACGAGAGACGCGAGGACCCCTCCGTCATGCGTGGCAGCAGGCAGTAGAAAGAGGAAAGGGGAAGGAGACTGACGCCTGAGGTAGCCTCGAATCCGACCTAATCCGCGGGTTTTTTTCATCTATTGCCCAATCACGTAACACGAATCATAATCCACGCACCCGCCAAGACGGCGAGCTATTTCTCCCAATTCGTGATTGGTCCGCTTGCAGCCGGGACAGATACGGACTTTCCGTGTACGGAAGCCTCTCGAAGCTGATGCTTGTTGCTGGGGAGAAAGAGTTGCCGTGTGCATGGCCTCTTCGCTCGCAGGTGTTCAGAGCACTTCCGTCTCCCAGACCCTCTCCTCGGCACTGTCTGCCTCACTCTGCATAGTATGGCTGGTAGACGGGGGGCAGGAGTTAAGCCCCCCCCCTCCACCCCCTCCGCAAGAATAATTTTGAGATCCAATATGCGAGGTGACTTGTCTCATTTCCGTATCTTGCTGTGAGTCTGAGAGACTGCAATTCTGAGAAATGATGAGTGAGTTTGGTTCGACAACTTTTAATCGCATCCTTGTGCCGCAAGCCGTGGTGTTTCGGATAATAAAAGAATCTAAAGCTTTCATTCAAGTTCGTACCTCAAGTTTCGACCTTTCTTATTGCCAAACAGAGTCCCTTAGAAGCTTGACCTCACAGAAATGAGGCTGGCGTATTTACAAACACTAGATGCATGTGACTCCATCGCAACGTTATTAGGACTTACATCTAATGAATGGAAATACACGCAATTTTTGTTTAATCTCAAGGAATTATATCTTCTCAAGATGATCGGGCACACTTTTGATGCAGCTAACCCGCATGCCAGTGGCGTATTTTGGCTGAAGAGTCATGGGGGGCAAGGCAACAGAGTGGGGGCACCAAACCCCACCCGAGTGATATCAGGTGAGAAAATTATTTCCTCCAGGGGAGCGCCAGGCTCTGTCCTATGGGCGCCAGGGGGGGTGGCTGCCCCCCCCCCCCTCCCCCCGCCCCCCTGTAAAGTACGCCACTGCCGCATGCCCAAAACCAACATGCAGTGGATATGGAATTGAAGGAAATACAGAAAGCATAGGTAGCATCGCGTCTCTAATTCACCTTTCCCGAGGCGAGACAGACCTGTCTTCCTTCATTTCACCGGTTCCCTCCAATAACCAGGATTCTTTAAACGATTTTATTCAAGTCGCAGAAGTGTCATCTCCTTGGATCCAGGATCTGTTTTCCTAAACAAGCGCACAGCTGATCACTTCATTGAAAGCACTGATGTGTATTGCTGTCTCTCGCTTTTCTCGCATTCTTTATGTACAAGCAAATTACATTAGCTAACACATTAGTAAACAAACACTATTGCAAATCGTTTTCAGACTTCGATGGTTGCCGATTGCCAAGTCGGTGGTAGAAAAAAAGGAGCCTTGTATGATTCCGTGAGACTCAGAGGAATTCCTCCTGACCATTCATCCTGGTGCATCCAACTGATGCAGTAGTTGGGCGAAACCTAACGGCACGTTAGATTTGGCCCAACCTGGTCCAACTAGCAACAAAAAAAAAAACAGTACTTTGTATTTTATGTATTACGTCGTTTTCCTTTCGCTTTTATTTGGTTGAGTTTTCAAATTTTCAGCAGTAGAATAATAATTCTTCGACTTGTCGGAATCAATGGAATCAGAGTGGACAGAGCGCTTCAGATGTGTAGCATTGCGGCATTTCAGGGAGGGTGAGTGATTCGATTAACCCTTTGAGGACCATGAACGTACAGGTACGTCCATACTCCCGAAGGGTTTAAAAAAAAACTCGGTCTTCAAAGGGTTAAGAAGCTCGGCTCCCATGGCAAGGGACATGGCTGGCATCTATTTTCTCATGCAAGCCTCGGCGTGCTTTGGAAGGGAGACTGCTGAGCACTGGGCACTCCGGTCCCAGGATGTTATAGATCCCCCGGCTGTGAAGGCCGAACTCTCATAGCGATCCCCGAAGTAACCGCACGGACCAAGTTGTCCTGCCCAAGGTTACTCGTGTTAACTAACGTTAGGGTTATTTCCTGTTTCAGAGTCAGGCCGCAGTTATGGGCCTACAGTCTCTTGCGCACGGTATCCTATCATAACGTATCGTATTGAGAGAGAAGAGTAGCAAGTAGAGGTTCAGAACATGCGCAGTTAGTTAGGCCTGAGCGACGACCAGCAGGACAGAGTCGAGCGGACAATTCGAGACAGCGAAGGGAATATTCTGGACCCAGGGAAGAGGCTTGAGTGCGACGTTGCCAAATGTATGCAGCCTTGCCAGATTTACAGCGATTCCCGGCCTTTTTCACGCGCATGTCTAAGGGAAATAATAATAATTTAATTCACCTACTCAGTTGAAGCAGTCTGGGCAAATCGCAGTGAAGGACACAAGATCAACTATAAATTTATTTAAGTTCACTATAAATTTACAGGCAAGCACACACATAATCGGAATTGAAGACAATAAAAGAAATTTTGAGAAAGCAAAAAGTAAGAATGAAGTTATCAACAAAAACTAAGGATACAGAATTCCACTGCATTCAGCGGTTGAACAGCTGGAGTACTACTGTAGGCGTTGACAGCCCACGTCACGGCACTTCGCGAATTAAAAAAAAAACTGTCAAAGCAACCAATTACAATCAAACGGGAAGTTTTGCCGCATTGAGATCCCACATTTTTTAATTCAAAGAAATACGATAGCGATACGATTCCATGCTTTTAACAATTATTCCCTGCAATACGATTATATATATTGCTAAGGAGCCCGCTGGAAACCCTACGTCAAATCGCGTCCACCGACGTCATCGACGTCATAAGATATATATCCACTAGTATTTTTAAAAATGTCCACGAGTGGATACGTCTCTTGAAATCATTCAGAAAATACTACGATGAGCAGTGGACCGGGGTGCACTCGGGTGCACTCCTGAGGTCATAAGATCGCTTGGACACCCGGAGAAGTCCACGCATCAACGAGGGATGACTCGTTACGACGGCGTTTTAGGTGTCATCTCACTTGGAGTGTGAGAATCTTGATTGTTTCAGTAACTCCGAGATGGCTTGCTTGCAGTTCATTTCTTCGTGACACGGTTTTCGACCTACAGTATAACTCGCGAACTTGGGCATCGATTGGGTCGAGCTCTAGATCGATTTTATTAGTTGAGGTCTATCTAGTGGAACATTCATCTGTGAATGCGATTGGACACTTTTTTCTTCTACTAAAAATTCATTTTGTACAAAAAAATAAAGGAAAACAAAGAAAGTTTAAGTTGGTGAAAGTTGTATTCCTTGAAAAGATAAATCCTTGGATTCTAAGGAATACGAGTGCAAATTTTTCATACTTAGTATTCAACGGTTCGACTGCTAGAGCGTTAAAAGACACGCAGACAGATGATCAACTGCAATTTCCAGTGGTTTTTTCGCATGCCCAATTTGTTTGCCCTTCGTTCGGTAAGCCTTCAGCTTACCTCACTCCGGTTTGGCAGGCATGAAGGATCCACTGCTTTCATATTTCCCTTTGAAACCGAGTTCATGTTCGTGATGTGCAGCTTGCTCCATACGGCATAGTCGTTGGCCTGCAAATCTCCTATGTAGCAAAAAATTGTCGCCCAGCAGCTGAATGCAGCACACTGTCCAACGTAAATTTTCACTGTACAGCAGCTTGATACAGTATACGGTACGGAAGATGCAGAACCGCATTTACTTGAAGCAGCATGCGGCTTTGCTATCCGCTGTCTGGCTGCCGCTGTGTATTACACCCAGCATCCAGCTCTGTGTCCAGCAGGAACATTAATTGCAATGAATTACATGTTCGCAATGGTGCGACCAGTAGCTAACAACATAAATTTTGCATCGTTCTCTATCATGCACAGAAAACTCGTCCACCGATTAAGAGGTCAAATAGAGATTTCGACTAGCGTACGAATGGTTTAGTTAGAATCAATACATTTTCATGTAAGTTGGGTTGGGTGGGGGTAGTGGTATGGATCAGGGCCGTATCTAGGATTTCATTTCGGGGGGGGGGGGGGGTCCCCCCCCCCCCCCCCCCTAAATACGGCCTTGGTATGGATACCTTATTCATTATAGCATTTATCATCACCATGTGCCTAACCGACAGCAACACATGCCAGTCGCCCCTGTAATGCAGGAGGCGGAGACCCAGACAACGAAAGCCATGACGTCTAACAACCGACACAGCATAAAACGCTGTTGGTTGGTCGAAGGAGAAAGTTAGGATTTATTCTAATATGAGATTACGATGTTCGTGCTAACGGGCTTTTAATTGGCCGAATGGGGTAAATGAAAAACTTCGCGTCCCCGAACTTTCGGTCACTCGCATTTGTGATAATGAAGTCCACGAATCGATGGACCGAATGCAACGCGTCGTTTGCGAAACTGCCTAACTCCGTCAGCACGGCTCCCAACCGAGTGGGACCAGCGTCTGTCGCACACGTGCAACATGAAAGGCGGCGACGTGAACGTATCTCGTAAGGCCTGGAGCATGGCGGGCAGGCGCGTGTCGGCCCAGGGCCATTCAGTTTCTCTGTCGCTGTGCAGTGCTGCAGCTCCGGACTCGAGAGGGTCCCTTACCTACTCGTGGAGTGTTGTTGTCTCGTCTGATCTGTTTTGTCTCTCGATGGAATATGCCCCGTATCCCCTCGATGAACGTGAGGTGTGTTCTCTACATCTTTCTGTAATTAGGCCATACCATTAACAAAATTACATTTTCTCACATCCCAGTCAGCAGGGATCAAGAATTCAGTAAGGTGTTCGGAATGAATCGATTCCCGCTTCATGCGCATACATGGCAGTGATTTAGGCAGTTTCATTTTTCCTGCAGCTGCGAAATTCACTCTTTTCACATCAATGGACTAGGGAAAAATTCTCTTCCCTCAAACAAACATTTCTTCTCGTTCTGCCCTCTCTATGGCCAAAAGCGCAGCCAATGGGCTAGTCTCATACCCAAGCGAGTTTTTAAGCGCCTCAACTTTGAGATGCTAGAAGATCGCGTTTAATCATGCTTTATCTTTCGTGTCAAACTCTGTTCACGGCTATGACTGAATCATGCTGACGGTGCTATGAACTGACCATGTCCCCACTTTCCCTCACAAAAAAGCTGCATTGCAACCAGGAAATTTCCAATTGGAAGACGTTGAGGTCCTTGGTCGTGTGTGAAAGTTGTAAAGCAGCCAAATGAAATTCTATAGCCATGAAGAAAATATAACAAGTCTGTGGTGATATGGCTGGAAATGAGTCCACAAGCCTCTGTCCGATGTCTCGATGGTAGTGAAATGGCGTGGTTTTGACTGGGCCATCCGGTATAAACAAGGTGGGCCAAAAAAAAACACAAAGCTATCAATTTTGGTGAGTCATCAATCTCTTTGTAGGTTGCCGATTTTTATTAAAATTGGTTGGCTTATAAGGTGACACAATTGGAGTTTGTATACCAAATTTCAGCCATGTCTTTAAAATTATAGGAGTTGTAATTATTTTCTGATAACCAACGACAATATGTGCAGTCGAAAAGATCGATACAACCTTGAGACCAGGATGAAAGGGAGGTCCAATTCATAGACCTTCCATCCCTGCATAATGCTACGAAGGAAGGTTGGGAGGCACTGCCTCAAAGGTTTATTCACCGAGCCATTGTTCTGCGGTGTCCCAGACTTGCGTTCAACATAATGGAGGGCACATCGAGCACCTTTTCAGTTGAAATGTACGTCCCTAAACCAAATTATACGCTTTTGTGTTAAGCATTTGTGCATCTGTTTTTGTTCTGTTTCTTTGCTTGTTTGTTTTTGTCAGTTGTGAGAATTTTTAAGCTGAAAGAAAAAATGAACTCTTACTTTTTTGGTGATGAAAAGTAAATTATATGCCAATCTCAGTTTTTGGAATTTTTATTTGAAACTTGGCACACAAACCCTGAGTCACCCTTGAGTCACCCTACGTGTATACCAAATGTCATCAAAATCGGCCGCATGTATTCAGATTGACAACTTACCAAAAATGATAGCTTTTTTTGGCCCACCCTGTATATTTTGAAGATATCAAGTATACTTCATCGCCGAAGTATAGCTTGATTGGATTGGCATAATACCAAATGCATGGGGAGAGTAATTCTTCCGAGATCTCCAACAACGTACGGGGGAAAAAATTGTCGTACGGAACTGCCCTAATGTACAAACATTGTAATGCTGAATCTCAGCCTTGGTCTGTTTGAGGACCGAAGTTTTGTCGCATTTTCTTTTCCTTTCGAATTCCTTTTTCTCAGACAGAGCCTTTTTTTTCAAGAAAAGGCAAGAAATGTTGGCTTACGAAAGTATAGTGCAGTACTGACAATAAAGAGGTTCAGGAAATGAATAGACTGAGAACTCATGAATGAAAAAAATTTGGTATTCTTCAGTCTTCAGGCACGAACATGCTTGGACGACAAACACAACAGGAGAAACGCACGATCCCAGCTCACTTATCACGGTTCGGGAAGATTGGCCTCAAAGAGAACAATGAGACCGGCCAGGGACAGAGACCAGAGGAGTCCCAGGAGTCAGGAGCCTTCCTCCCTTCTGGAGTTCCAGGAGGAGAAGTCGAGGCATCGGACCTCCCAAGTGGAGTCCATCCTCTAAGGCGCCAGATGCTCGACTGAACTGGGCGGGTTTTTTTTTTCAATGACCTTTATTGATATGACATTCCCTTTACAAAAGGGTAGAGTGAGGTGAGGTGGTATATACATAGAAGAGTAAAGAGAAATTGTTGAATTGGTCCAGGTGATGATAGGAGCATGCGAGTTGCTGTAGGAGGCCAGAGGGGTCAGAAGATTGAGTTGGTCCGCGGCCAGCCACCAGGTGGCGTTGTCAGGCCAGGAGTCTCTAGGGGGAGTGAAGAACTGGGTGGGGGGTGCGGAGCCTCTTTATGTCACTAGTGGGTCGCGTTCCCTCTCAATTGGAGCGACACGATGATGACCGAGTGGGGCTGGCAAGGAAAAAAATATGATTTCGGAATCAGGGAAAAATGTTCCCGTCCTGCTGCATGGCAGTTGAAGCAAATCAGGGGGGGCGTATTCAAGGAAGATTGCGATGCACTCATGACTCGTCCAACATTCCATTATTAACGTAGCATGTCCCATATATAAATCATTCGTCTGTCAAAGGTTAAATAAAAATAGAACTGATTCCCTCGAAAGAACAATAGGCACACAGCCCGATGTTGGATGTTGGGGGACGTCACCTCGATCCCATGCCCTGACTTCGAGACGCTCCAGCCCAAAACGACACCCTGGACCACTTGTCGATTCGGACCTTGTGGACGCGAAGTGGACGTATGCAATGATGCGGCAGAAGACGCCGTCGCTAAGAGTTACGAATATATCAGAGATCAGCAAAAGAAAAAAAGCGGGAAGTCCTTGTCTCTCCTTCCTCTTCTCATCTCCAACTCTCGACCAGATAGCTTGTTCGCATTCCATTCGTACATAAATGTTGGAAAGAGGACTGCGATCGTAGATGAAGGGGAGCAGCACTCGTTCGCGCATGCGAGCCAGTTGGCAAACGACGAGTCATGAGATGCAAGCTAACACCATGTTTACCTGGTGTCACGCTCCATCTCTCGCTCTAAATTCACAGCTCAGTCCCTTTTCTACAGATGCCACATGGAATGGTTGTCAAGGGAGCGGAATGAAAATTTTATTTCGATTCGGTGTTATTCCCGTTCGGCATTGTTCAGGTTCGCCTTTCGACAAACCTCCAGTCCGGCATTTCTCTGTTCATGCTTATTCCCCACTGGGACAAGGGCAGCGATGACGTCGGACCAGGTCAGGGGAAACACGATGGAATTAAAAGTGACGATGGATGGCACCAAGAGAATCACTCCTGAGGCGCAATGGTGGCAACCAGGGCTGGTGCCGGAGTCTGAATGGACCTCGGGAAGTACGTTTGTCAGAAGGAAGTCTGTAGTTTCATCGTCACCACCTTGTATGTCTGCCCACTGTGTCTCAAACCGATCAATCGTGAAGATAACTTCATCTTTAGATTTTGCAGTCGTAGACAGTGGCATAACCAGGATTTCTCAAATGGGGGGGGGGAATAAATGGAATCTACCCCATTCCCTTTCCCCCCCCCCCCCCCAAGAAAAAAAAAAAACACGAAGGGGAGAGCGATCGAGTCCCATCTCCTTCGTCAGAATGGATCTTTTCCCTTTCTTGGCAGGAAATGCCAAGGAAAAAAGGGGCAAGGAAAGATAAAGGGGTAAAGGCCCTAAGTGCTTCTCTTTTCTTGCCTCTTCTGCAGGTCGGAGGGACCCTAATCACACACCTGGGAAACATGCATTTTTTATGTTGGAGACCGGGGAGGGATCATGGCGGTTGATCGAAACCGAATCTTTTTTTTAGTCCTCAATCCCGCCATCGGGGGTTCTCCATTAGATGCTACTGTGCCTTTGGAATGCGTAGAAACGCAGGGGTACCTTTCCTGAAGTATCCGGCTTTCCGTCCACGAGACCTTTCTTCGGTATCTAGCCTTGCCTCTTCGGAAACAGCGTCAGCCATCACTGTTTCAGTGCAGCACCGGAGAGACGTCCGACTGCGGATAAAATCGAGAAGGGTTAGCGTCGATAGGGCGAAGAAATGGATCGGGATGGACCTTGGTTTTTTGGACCTTCATTGTCAGGGATAGGTGTCTCGAAAGGGAAAAAATTACAAAGAAAATTTTTCTGAAAAATATTTAGAATGGAAAAATATGGGGAAACCTGATGCTGAATGTAGCAAAAAATACCGTTTTCAAGCCGCTTTCGAAGTCAATCAGGCGCGCTTTTGCTTTTTATACAAGAACTGGTGACTAAACTAGAGCATCCCTCAGCGACTACGAACTGACGTAATATTGTTCATCCGCATATCTGATTACTATTATGTTAATGCTTGACAGGTGTAGGGAGTTCGCAGGCTCAGAGACAATTAGCAGCTCAAAGCCTGTGCTATAGCAGCATCACATTCTCCCTTAACCATGCGTGAATTTAGTGAATAGACTACAGGCCAAGAAAAACAGCTCGAAAGCGTTTTGAAGGTGAGGAAGTTTCGATACTTTCAGTCTACCCATTTTATTTCAATAACCTATATTTATGATCACCAGTATGAGTCGTATTGATAATCTAAACGTGCTTTCCATTGGTGATAAAGGACAAGCAGAAATTGTTAGAAAATGCGGCGATGCGTCAACTGCAAGCCGTAAACACAGATGCTATCTACTGCCTCCTCATCTCACCTATGACCCCAAGAACAGCAACTGAAGCAACAAATTCAGGATAACATGAAAGTGTATGTCCTCCTAGAGCAGATTATCATTGGGTTCCACTGGGTCTCTCCAAGATCGGGGCAGATCATGCCCAGCATTAACTTGAGAAACGTAGCAACATCTTCACCCTTGTCGAACTGAAAGTTCTCCAAACATTCATTTGTGCCCACCTACGTGCGAAAGCAAAGAAGGTCACCATTGGAAAATCCATTACCTTTCATCTCTCTTGGAGCCAACTGCAAAGATGAAAAACCTGTTGCTTCCCTTCAACTTGCAACTTTATTCCTACCATATACTGCACAGACAGTGAGGCCAACATCCACATGAGAACATTCACCAGGGTAAGTAGGAAAAGAAAAATAATTATAAACTTGGAAATGAACAAGTTTCATAACGTTTCAACGACAGGAGAGAACAAGTGGGGACAACATGGGGAAACATTGAATGTGGAATGACATCAGTGTCTGGAATACTCTTGTTCTGATTTGACTAGATCTTTGGCATATATTGCTGTGCCGAATGATTGAGAGCATTGATAATGAGCAAACTCAAAATATTCCCACTGATAATCACATTGGGCAAAAACAGCACCTAAGGTCTCTTCTCAGGAGATTCAGAGTAGGCCTATGTCATGGAACATAAATGCAAGCTTAGCAGAGGATAATACAATTAATGACATTGATATGGCACGATGATAGGTCAGGAGGTGAAGGCAACTCACAAAATTCCACAGGAGATTATAACGTCACCTACCATAGAGAACTATATGCAGAGAAAAGCATTTTTCTACCAGCAAGCACTTCTTGGAAAAGCCTGCTTGGCGAATAAGTTCCCACATTTGACAAGCAGGGACTTCCAAATTAATATCACAATGTCCCATTAGATAAGAATACCACAGGCTGGAACAATTTTAGTAATTACTACAGTTCACAGTATCAGGGAACAAGAATGACATTAGGAAATGTTTGTGCAAGTTTCAAGAAGCCACACAAGAGCAGGGAAATGCAATATATTGTACTCATGAAATCAACATAACTGCTGGGAAGTATAAGAAGCTGACCGGATTGGAATGTACAATTTGATCTCTGTGGCATCACAAGCTCAAGACTAGTTGCAGTGAAGTGAGTATGGCACCCACTTCAGGTACATGCTTGTTAAGTTAGCTGAGTAGCCTAGCTAACGAACTGCAGAGTCTCAGCTTGCTTCAGAAGCAGCCCAATTGCCTTTTTCACTCAGACTACAAACTCCACAACATTATGAATTTATGACAAAAAATACAAACACTCCTCTTCAGAACATAGCAATGAATTCCCCAAGAAAACTTGAACATATATCAATGCTTTCAATTTGCAACGGAAGATGAACATTTTCTATGGCAAACATCCAGCATGCCCACACTTTCCCATTTTTACAGAACACCTGGAACTTAGGTAACTATCTGCAGACTTCCTAGAGAACCTAAAGTGTGCAGCTGCCACATGATTGAGAAGAATTGCCTTGATTCTATGACAACCTGAGTGCTCAGTCAGAGTCAGAACCTGAGCCTGATTTGGCCTCCATTTCCCCATTGTTCTGCAGCTGAGGAGCAGCAGAAGTTTCAACAGCTGTAGCTGCTATGTATTCATGCACTTCTGAACCCTGAGTGAATTCAATCTCTGTCTTGTACTCATGCCGGGCAAGATAGCGAACATACTTCTCTGGAGGCGAGGGACAATTCACTGAAACAGAGCGAACGATGAAGTGGGATACTGTTGTTGCAGGCATCGTGAACTCCACCACGCAGTACTTATCAAAAGTGTCTGGGATTTGGTCATATGCTGTGAGGCATAAGCGGCACACGAACGTATGAGATGTATATGCACCTGCAAGAGAAAGCCCACAGGTCAAGCCAAAATCAATGACCAATAGCATTTTCATGTCAAACATCCTTGTGAATCAATACCTTGTCCCTCTTTGGGCAGGCGAGGGATGCGCCACACAATTGCACGATGTTGGTGCTCATACTTGGCTTGTCCAGAGCTTGTTTCCATCATGGCTTGATCCAGAGTATCAACAGCACCAAGGAATCGCTCCAATCCCTTCACCTTCCCCATTCTGAGCAAAGATTATGCATATATTAAGATTAGTACCTTTAAGAATAATACTTGAAGTTGGATATATTATGTAGAAACATGGCAATTCAGAGACTGCACACCTCCGATGAGCAGACTTGACAGATCCATAACGGAAGTGCTTTTCCACACGGAATAAATATATCCATTGCTCAGGCAAGGGAAGTCGCACTTGAATATCTTCACATGGAACCATGCCCATTTTTCCACAAGAGCCAGGCACAAGAATGTCTGCACGTATCTCAACCTATATGAGAAGGGAACTTTGACATAAATAAAAAATTATTCAAATGCAATCTAACTGCCATCAAAATCACACACCTTTCGTCCAGTGATATTGAAGACTGTCTTCAATTGAAGTGGGAGCTCACGATTTCTTGGAGGTCTAATACGAAGTCTCATCAATTCGATGTAGCATGCATCAGGAGGCACAAATCTACACATAAATGAAGTAGTAAGGCAGTGAGCATGAGCAGGGTCTTATTAACTTTCCATGAACTGGAGCCTCACTTGATGGTTTTGCTATGCTGGTAGTGATCCTGTTGAACACATGTGTGAAACTCCACATCTTCAAGCCGAATCCATTCTTCAGTAATGACAGGAATAATGTCGTGCCTGCCAACAACTTCTTTACCCTGTCGGACATTGTCATTAACTCCCAACTCCACTTCTGGCATCCCTAAACAGTTTCAAAAGACCTTCCATTACAGCCTCACATAAGTAAGGAAATTGCTTGGTCTCCAGACACAGGCCCATACCAGAAAGAAATGCCAGGAAGAAGAGGCGAACCCTAGCCACCATAATGCCCACATGACCAAGATAATTTTGTTCCACATAGATTTCATCCAGAGCTGTAATCTGGACCTCCTCAGTCTTGTAAGTGAGACTCCTATCACGATGCAGAGGCAGCTTGAATAAATGTTCTTCTAGAAGAGATGAGAACACTTTCAGGTCCTCATGACTGCGAGAACCAAGCTTGAGTAATTCAGACACCTGGCATGGGAGAATCAAAACAAAGAGGAATGAGTACAAAGAGATGAGGATCTTATGAGAATAGAAATAAAACTAATACTCACCTGGGGAGCATGTTCAATGGGTATACCAAGTTTCTTCAGATCAGAGCCAAATTCTTTGACTCCTGCCAAGTCCCCTGCTATTGCATATGATGCAAACTGTGACAGCCTTGATGTCAGCCTCTCTGCCTTACTGACCTGAAACAAAGAAAATACATGATGTGAAGGTGGTCTCATGCTTTCTTTCTCATGAACATTTTTGTGGAAGCCAAATGCCAAGAGCATACCTGTCCTGGCCTTACTCCAGGCCTCTCTTTGTAAAAAACATACTGCAGTTTGACAGTGAATATCTTCCCAAACTGGTCAAACTGCTGAGCACCTGTAAGCAAGATGAGAAAGTACTTGGTTATGAAGAGGACTCCCAAGCTGAAAAAAAAAATCAAAGGACAATAGAAACAAACCAATATCAGATACTGCATAACAAGGCTGCAATGGAAGCTCTTGAAAGGGATCCTTGTCTTCTTTGGAATTAAAGAGCTGGATAGTTCCATTCTCTGCCTGGCGAACATAAATCTTCTTCCAGAAACGCTGAGAAGCAATCTTTTTCTTATTGGGCTGCCTGAGATACATTTCCCAGCATGGAGGCTCAGGTTCCTTCCAAACTGTTCGAGGATAAGCTTCAAGAGGCTCTGTTTGATCCTCTTCAAAGAGAGGTGTTGATGGTGTTTCCCCTGAATCTGTTCTCTGAGGTGCACGTGGCACTGAACAGAATAAGTAAGAATGCACTAAAATCAAGATAGGTCTTACACTGAACACAAAACTACAACAGCAACATTTTCCTCACCATATGGTTCTTGTTTTGCAAAGTCTGTTGAAGGCATAGCTGTTTCTGTCATTTCAAGGAATGGGTTTGCAGCACTGCTATGAGTATTTACAGCAAGGTTCAAGTTCAGGGAAAACTCATCCTTGTGTTCAAGGTTGAGATTCTGTAGGGCTGCATCCTGTTGAAGCTGATCCCTGTTGGAGGAGGTGTTCATCATTACTGGGTAAAGCTTACAAAAAAATATCACATTCATATATAGACACTAGAAGCATCTTACCAGGTGAAAGCAACAGTTGAGAAACCATTCTCAAACCCAGTGTGAGCAGGAGTTCCTTTGGGGACAGGTGGAGGCTCAGGTATAACCAAAAATGGGTCAAATGATTCACTCTCAAAGCCAAAGCCCTGAGAGGTGTCATCAAAATTTCCCATGCTCCCCCCTCCTGGTGCTGCAAGAAGAGAATAGTAAGGTTTATTATTAACACACCCTCTTCATTTTTTTTAAACCAATCACAAACAACAAAGAAAGTTAGCCATTACCTCCAAAAGGGTCAAAAGGATCTCCAGTTGCCACCTCTAACTCCTTGCCTTCTGCAGCGGCTGCACTCTCAAAGCGAGCAGCAAATGCATCAAAGTCAGGTTCATCCTTGTGCATCATTCCCTTAATTGTAGCACATGACTGAGGTGATGACAGAGCCTTTAGAACTGGAATCGAATGAATGAGTTCTGGGGGATGATAAGAAATGAAATCAGTAGCTGGTGCTTGCTCCACCTTTTCAGGTGAGATTATCTCTTTCCAGGATGACACTGTAGGTGAAGGAATGTCTCTTCGTGGTGGTGCTGATGGAGATGGAATGTCTTTTTGTGGTGGTGCTGATGGAGATGGAATGTCTTTCCGAGGTGGATGGGTTGGTCGAGGTGGCACAGGCCTTGGAGGTGGAACGCTAGGGCGAGGTGGCTTCTCATGTACCACAACTGGCTCATCAGACATCATGAAATCATCCATTATGTTTTGAAAGTGTTGAACTGGCTCAGGCATGGAATGACTGCTTTGCCCCAAGAGATCTACCTCTGGTGTAAGGTCTGCAAGGAATGGATTCAATGCTTCAGACTGATACATAGGAACATCTGCTGTAAAGCCAGCATGGGACATTCCAAAATCTGCTTCTTTCACCATACTGTAATGAGTTTTGATTTCTTGAGTAGTTGGTGAATATGATTGCTCATCCACAGTCTCATGTGCTACTGTTGAAGAAAAAGCACTGCGAGTGCCATCAGAAACAGGAGACTCTGGTGGGGCCACTGGGACATGATTGATGGGAGAGTCATCCAATAGAGACATTTTATGAGGCTCATGAGCTGATGGAATGCTTGTGAAGGGCTGAGATTGCAACATCATCTCACTTGAATCACCCAAAAGATCCATTACACCGCTCTGCTGATCCAATTCAGGTGGTTCAGGACTTGCAGCAGGACTGTCTTCAGCAGCTTCATCATGAGATGGAGTGGGAGTCTTTGCAGCCTGCATTCTGTCCAGCAAGGTATCTGCAGTTGACTCCAAGTGCCCTGTAATACTTTGAACCAATTGCCTGGCTTCATGTGAAGCTTCAACCCTGACATCAGGTGGAGAATGGATGTCAAAGGTTGGTTGAAATGCATCCTTACCCAGTGAACTGTGTACATCTGTCTCAATGAGATTCACATCCAGATTTCCATCTGCAAGATCCTTAGGGACTGCAATATCCATCAAGAAAGGATTAATTCCATTCCCACCTTCAGCTGAGCCACCACCATCACACCTTAAATCACTCCTTTCTTCACCAAAGTCAAGAAATGGATTCAGGCTGGCTGATCCACTGTTTATGGCTGAAGAATCAGAGTCCCCAAAGAGGAATGGATTCAGATTCTCATAAGCAGCCATACTTCACAAACTTCTATTGCTTGGGCACCAGCTGATCCACGTATGATGTGTCAAATGGATCAGACGTATCAACTTCAAAGTCCACAAATTCAAAATCTGTCACTGAGCTTCCAGCAAGGGATATAGTGGAGAGATTTGATCGCAGAGAATCAAATGATTTCGTGCCTTTGATAGGATGTTCTGGGATCAAAGCACCTGGTTCTTCCTTCACCAATACCTCCTCTTCAAAGTCAACAATCCAAGTCTTTTTTGGGGCCACAGACAGTATTGGGGAACTGTTGGTGAGAGGATCAGAAATATTCTTTTGCTTTTTGTTTTCTATTCTGACAAAGTGATCTGGTAACGGTGTTGCAAAATTTGCTATTGCACTCTCAGTGTTGAAAGGATCAAAATCACAATCTTTGCCTTGAGTGGGAATTGAGATGCTGCTTGTGTCAAAAGGATCAGGAGAATTTGGAGGCTCTGGCTTGATGGGAGAAGGAATGCAAGGAGAATGATTCTCCTCTGTGTTGACTTGGTTTGTCACAAAGGGATCTGTAAATGTGACAAATTTGTTGGGAGGGACAATGTCTGAGGAATTGTTGTCGATATAGATCACACTGGTGTCAAAAGGGTCTGAAGACTCAATAGGCCCAGGAGATGCAATATCTGCAACACTCACTTTCTTTGGCTTTTCAGTTTCAAGGGTTCTCCAGTCAGTGCAAGCACCTAAGATTGGTACAACACTAGATGTATCAAAGGGATCATATGCAACTTCCTCAATGAATGGGCGATTTTCATCTCCCACGATGTGTACCTCGTAAGAAGATGTGTCAAATGGGTCATAAATATCATCCACAGGAGTGACAGGCAATGGAAGGGGCTTCTTCAGGGATTCACTTGCTAATGCAGCAAAGTCTTCATCTACATCATCAAGAACAACAGTCTTTTTCAATGAACTCCTTGCTAATTCAGCAAATTCTTCATCAAGATCTGTGTCTCCAGTTGATGGGATGAATTTCAGAGATGATGGAGGTATCAGGGAGTCTGAGACTTCTATTGGTTTTTTGGCAAGTTCATCAAATTCTTCTAACACATGCACAGGGGAAGCTTCAGCTTCTTCAACAACTTCAGCAATGAGATCCTCGACAATTAACCAAGTGATTCTTTGTCCATCAGTCCAGTCTACAACTGGCTCATCATCAAATCCAGACAAAAAATCAACGACAGTAGGCTTGAATTTGTCCTCAAGAACTTGCTTTACTGGTTCACTTGCTCTGATTCGAAGAACACCAACAGCTTCACTCAAGTTCACCACAATCTTTCGTTTCTCCTTCCTTACAGCTCTGGCAATATTCTCTTTCTTAGGTGCATCACCAAGAACAGCTACAGCAGCAGATGTGTCAAATGGGTCATCTTCCTCTGGAAGAACATCATCAACAACTGTAGCAAATTTGACTTCTCCTCTCTCTACAAGATCAACATATCCAGTCTCAAACAGAGAATCATCAACCTCAACTTCGTCTTCAAGGTCACTGGGAAGTTCAAACTTTTCTAGAACAGGAGATTCAGGGAGATTTTCTTCTTTGACTGGTTCTGGTTCCTCAGGTTCTGGTTGGTCAACTAATCCTAATGGTGCTTCTCGCTCAAAGTCAGTAATCCAATATTTATGCTTGATTGAGGGGCCAGCAGCAACTACAGGTTCACAGTTTTTGTCTGAAGATCCAACTTTTTTCCTCTGGAAGTAACTGCTGTCTTTGATTCGCTTGAGATCCTCTTGAGTTTTGTTTAAGATACTATCAACACCCGCAGTGAGTGCTTGGAACTGCAACCATTCTTCAGTCTTCTCACACTCATCACTCACACTAGCTTGGGCTTGCTTCTGAAGCTTCTCACGTTTATACTTCTCATACTCTGCAGGGTCAAATATTTCTTCCTCCTTACGCTTCCCTTTCTTCTTTTTCAACCCCTTCTTTAGTTTGTGCATCTCCTTTCGGGCTCCAGCCCCTGAAACACGAAATGCAATTTTAAAAAATTAAGATATGAATGCAAAAGATGAAAAAAAGAGGTAAAACCGTTCCATTTAGAACCTACAACCCTAAAGCAACAGAGTCAGGAACAGGAGACGAAGTGGTCATGATGCTATGGAAAAACCCTCCCATAGGAAAAACGACACCAAGGTTCTAAACTGAAAGGAGGAGAAATTGATAAAAGGAGGGATCTGACTTACATCATGCAGTGCCCATCGCATCCCTTCACAAAGAGAAGAAAACTATCATCCGCTGCCTAGACTTTCAATGAAGACGAAGACGACGACGACGAGGTACGGCAGGAACTGGGAAATGGGCGAGACGAGAGAGCGGGACGACCAAGCCCGACGGAATTCCCAGGATCGATGCCGGGCTTTATGACGTCACAGGAGAGAAAGAAACGGCATCGATCTCACCCTCCCATGTCTCCCCAGTATTTATACCGCCCTCTGCCATATCATGAATGGGTGGGCGCCAAGACTTCATCCTCTAATGAATTGGCAATCAATGTCTGTCAGTGAATATCGTCGATTCTGGGACAGTGAAAAATCTTCCTTTTTCACTAAGTTCTGAGGCCTTCAGTTTGCAGGAATAAGTGTCACGCAACCACAGGACGTTCATCGTCCTTCTGCCATATTGTGTGTCACATGATCACATTTAAGTAACAAGATAAAGTGCTGGGCAATCCTTTCTCATTCGTAGAACAGCTAATGCGTGCAGCTCCAAATCGCAAAAACTCCTAGCAAGGGTTTTAAATTTATTCTGACTTCTCTTACAAGCTGAGAGACCCGAAGGATGGAATCTTCCTTTCCCTGGAATCTTCGTTTAAACCAGGTTTATCTATCCAAAACCATCCATCCATCCTACCAAGGACAGTGAGACAGCAGTCTCCAATTTGCCTGAGAGGAAAATCTACTTAATGAATATCTACTCTCTCACTGTTGGACGGCGAAAATAGAGCATGGTACGACATTTGAGTGAAGCTTTCCTCATGCTGAGTCCATCCAAAAGGGTTCTGGATGTCTCACGCATTTGAATGTATGATACATTTAGCTGATAATAAAATACAATGATGAAGGCCCTGCAGCATATTAAGCAAACAAGTTCTTGATGAATTTAAACACGGCCACCATACAGCTGCGATGATGATCATACCTATATTGACGGCCGCTTAGGAATTCATAACCAGCTCAGCTGGAAAAAGCTAAAAGCCATAAAACGTGCCGAAATCTTCATTTACAGACAGGAAAGTCGTGCTTGGTCATAAATACCTTATGATGAAGAAGCGTGCTCAAGCACTGTGTTAGAGATGTTTCCTCTTCGTTCGCGATTATCGGCCCAGACGTGTACTTCACAGCACAGCAGAAGATCTGACATTGAATGCAGATGAACTGCACCCAGACCGAGTGGAATACATTTAGAGACCAAGAACAATCACCCGAGTCCTGCACGGGCTACGCATTTGAATCGAAGACCAATAAGTTTTCATCGGATATTCGGACACCATTTTTCAATCTCTACGGGGAAAAATGCACGAAAAAAAGTAAAATAAGCCAGGGAAAACTCACTGAGGAGGACGATCATGATATGAAGCAGCACCGGCGTGATCACAGGATATGGGTTCGGCAGGGGAAGATGAAGAAGAAGAACTCGTCGAAAGAATCCGATCCGTGTCCTTCTCATAGGCATTGGAAAAAATGGCCACGGCAGCGTCTTCAAAGACTTCACTGTCCCGAGGGGACCTCGCGGATCCGGCAGCACTGCTCCCTTCACTTCCACTTTTTGACACACTCTTCAATTTTTTTGGTAACTTGGGGGGTTCAGGAAGTTCATCCAGATTCACCCAGGAAATAGGTTTCACCTCCGTTGTCGAATTTGTGGTATTAGTCTCCGTACTCAGAACTGATACAGATGTATTCCCCTCTTCCGCAGCTTTTACCCGTTCTTCAAAAAACGCCTCCCAAGATATGTCCGGAGGTTGGGAGAACTCCATGTCCACAGCAGCGACCCGTTTCAGAAGCTTGGATTTCCCTGATAGGCTTCCTTGAGGTAGAATCACTTTAATGGACTCCGTGTCCCCACTGTCCTGGGTATTGGTGTGCTGTTTGACGAATTGGCGAATGGCAGACGTGTCATACCGCGTTGTTCCTCTGGGCCTTTGGACAGGCTTCAGGTCAAGCTTAGCAATCCGTTCACGGATGGGAATGATGGGAAGCACACAAGATGGTTCTTCAGGAAGTGTGGTCGGGACCCGAGGCAATTCTTCGTCTTCTAAAGAATCTTGACCAACCAGACCAGTTGCTTCTACGTCCATTGGCTTGCTCCTTTCGTCAGGGGTACGAGGCAACGGTACATCTCCGCTAGGTTTTGGGGCAGCAAGGACTTCTGTCACCGGTGACGACGGACTTTCAGTTTCGCTCGAAGCGGCTGCTGCTTCATTTTCGCTAGGCAACATTTCGGGAGATGAGGGGACATCAGATGCTCGGGCATCCAGGAATTTTCCAGATTTTGGAACTCCTGTCAAGGATCCAGTCCTAGCTGAGCTAAGTTCTTCCTCTTCCAGCTTTGTAAATGCATGAACTTCTACTCTCACATTTTCATCACTCTTTCCATGTTCACTGAGGGGATTACTTGCACTGGGTTGAGAATTATGTTCAGTTTGTGGTGAAGTTTGAACCTTTTCTTTCCTGCGGAAGATTCTTGGGAAGGTCGACCTCGCATGACCTTCACTTGGAAGCCGAAATGACTGTGATCCTGTCTTAGGTCGATCTTTCCGCTCGCGAAATCCACCTACTGCACTCCTAAGGAACCTGGACAATGAAGACTTGGGTTTGGTATCATGACTGACTGCGTGAGGGGTCCCTGAAGGTGCAGTACTTGTAACAGATTTGTGATGAACCTTCTGAATCTCAATTGAAGGCTCTCCCTGAGATTGCTTAACTTCTACTGGGTTCGTGAACACTTCATCAGTACTAGAGCTGGCTTGTGGTTCACCCTGAGAATGATTGTGGATGATTTCCAAGCCAGCAGAAGTCATTGAAGGCAAAGAGGCTGGGGATCCCTGCTCTGAATGCCGACTCACAGAAAGGACAGCTTCTGCTGGACAAGAAGAAGAGATGGGTTTGCTGCCACAAAAGGAAGTTTCTAGGAAAGTACGGAACGGGGAGGAAGATCGTCTGCCTTCGACAGACCCAAAGGAAGACAACCGGCTACTGCGACCACTTCCAACAATTATATTCTCACTCCAAATGCTGCTTTGAGAAGCTCGTCTCTCCCGTTCAGCCCATCTTTCCAATTCTGCTTCAGATCTTGGAGTGAGCCTTCCATCCTTTCTCTTAAATCTTGACCAGTAATATGTTTTCCCCCTCTCATCATCTTCATCATAGAGCTCTTCTGTACTAGAACGAATATCATGCACACCTTCTTCAAATTCCATTTTGAGGGATTTGCAATGGAACATTTCTCCTTCAGGACTACTATCTGTATCAGGCTGTGAGGAGCTGCTAGCTGAGAAGACATTGATCTTTGGAGCCCCACTCCCAAGCATTGCCATCTTGGGAGCATGTCGAGCACGACCTTCGTTCTTTTCATCATGTAAGGGAACGTTATCAGGCTCCACAGATGTATTGAAGGTGGGATCATCAGGGCTGGAGAGATTATCATCTGAGAGGTCTTCAAAAGATGCAAACGGAGCCGGACCTTTTTTCTTCTGCTTGGAGAGATGCCTGCGAGCGGATGCATTCCCACACCCTAAATCGGATACCACATCTGACTCTTCAGATTTGTCCATTCTAATTTAGGAATTCCCATATGAACACATATGCCACATTTTGAACCCTTGGTTGTTCACTCGACTAGAATCTAAAGAAGGAACAGAACAGTGTTATACTAGACCAACATATTAAGCAATTAGGCATATACTTCGCAATCGTGATTTATTAAGGAACTTATGAAAAGTCTTAAGCGTGAGTCAGTAACACCTGACTGCGCATCCTGAAATATACACAACTAAATGCAATTCTTAATGGACAAGGTGGGAACTTTGGGAAAATTTGTATTCCCTAGTACAAATCAATTTCTACTGATGGATATCAAGTGTCATCTTATTTCAATGCATCACACCTCATGAACACATTCCTCCAATTCAATATTAAAGAAGTGCTCCTGGTCTGCCCTTGGGGCATCGTGCCGAAAATACGCTATAAAAACGCAATGGCCAGACGAGCATCTGAGATCCGAAGCATCCGGACGCATCAGAATACCCGGTCCTGGTAGCTAACTTTATCAATAGTCACCCCTGAAGCACAATGACTACTGCGGTCATGATTATCCTGGACGACGACCGACAGTATGAAGCAACTGAGCCGAACGCGTCATGCAAGTTTTAATTCGTCTTAGTCACCCTCAAAAGAAGTCCCTGTATCAAAACCTAGGACACTACGGCCTTCCGAATTCCTGGGATTCGGGTGAACGGGATGAGCTCGGACTCGTTCCCGGTACGCGCTGGACTGAGTCAAGGTTGCGTTATCTCTCCTTTCCTGTTCCTGGTGCACATTGATAGTATCTGTAGACAGCTTGGGCTTCGAGGGCGTCAGCATCGGTGGTATCGAGATGAAGATACTTCTCTTTGCCAATGATGCCGCCCTTTCGACCCGGTCTCGACCGGTTCGACTCGGAATAAAATTGAGAGACCGCAAAATGAAGGTTACGGTCCTCTCGAAAAGTCCTGTACAGTGCGCCTTCCATGCTAAGGGAGCCCCACAGGAACAGGTGGGGATGATTAAGTACCTCGGGGTCTGGTTCTCGAGTTACGGGCGATACTGAAACAAGATCGATAGCCGCATCTCTAGGGCTTCCGCCGTCTTGCGGGTACTCTGGAGGACTGTGGTTGCCAAATATGAAACTCTCGATTTTTAAGAGCGTTTACCTCTCCAGTCTCACCTAGGTTCACGAACTGTAGGTAATGACCGAAAGAATCAGGTTGCGTATACAAATTGCCGAAATGAGGTTCTTTCGGCGGGTGGCCGGTGTAACGTGTGAGAGGATGCGGAGTGCTGCCATCCGCTAAAACATCGAGTCGAGCAGCTCCGCATTCGGATCGAGAGATCCGGAGCCCCGTTGATTAGGACACGTCTCCCACATGCCTCCCGAGTTACTCCCAGTGGGAACCTTCAATCTAAAATAACCAGCAAAAGACCAGTCAGTAGGCCTTGTGCAAGGTGGTCGAATTAGACCAAGATCATTTGCCACAGGAGGCTCGGTATACCATTTGCCAAGCTCCAGTCCGTTGCCCAGTATCGCGTACACTGAAAGTGAACGTGAACACTGATGCTCCTGGGTCTGATCGAACTCGTTGGGGCGAAGGGTTTCGAAAATTGATGCATGTACTTCAAAAGCGCAACTCCTTCCACATGATCAACTTTCAGACTTTCCCTATCGATCTCTCTTCCAGTTCAGCAATGGTCTCTCACATGAGCGTAGAAAGCTTAAAAAGAAATACCATAGAATGGAATCATCCATCAGATGCTCCATCTATCCATTCTTTGCTTCATAATTTGGAAATGCCAACTTAAAATCAGACAAATCACTCTGTTCAACTGAATCCAAAGCAAGTGACACAGTATACATTCTCAAACACAAAGGCAACATATTAAAATACTTGATTTAACTTCCTACTATTTCATTCACGACTTACTTATGTATACAAAAGATCCCACAAAATGATCGCCCTCACTAGAATCAACAACATTGCAGATATGCAGAAGCCAATCTGGCCAACAGGGTATTAACACATTGAGCACCAAGTCAACATGATATTGACAATATTATAATTGACAAAAGGACTTATCTTCTGGCCCATGCAAGTAACAGAACACTGACACGTTATTTTGATAATGAGAAACACTCATTAACACATAGCAATGCATAATTGAAGCAAAAGAGTTGAACACTTTGGCAAGAATTCTATTGGTCAAAGTTGCTCAATTTCATGAAAATGTGTGGGACTCAAAATGGTAATGTATATATTTTCCTTCATCTCAAGACAGTAGAGATGACTGATTCACTTGTTAGTGACAGTACAAAAACATGACGGATTGATCATATCCAACCTATAATTTTTTTAAGTGGCATGAAACCTAAGGGGGGAATTTTCATCAGGCATTCCTGGGTCAAGTCTGCAGTGTCATAAAATTTCCAAAAAGGAACTGAAATAAAACAGTGGATCAATGTGAAGTGGAATCTGCAGTTAGACAAGCAGAAAAAAACGTATAAGAAAATTAGGTGTTGTTCAAGGGGCTTCAAGTAGAAAGAAAAGTTGCTGTTCCCTTACAAGAAAGATTAACATCAGGAAAGGAAAGATTGTTGACAATGAAAGTGCCAAATGATTCTGCCAATAAAGTCTGAAGCTACTCTGTGAAGTCTCCACACCATGGAAAACTACCTTGAAAATTACAGACCATTTATGGTTGAAGTCAGAAAATGAATTCTTTCACTTTGTGGTCTCATATGAGCTTTTCACTCAAGTGACCTAAAAACCAAATCAATAGAATGATGACATTTAAAACACATTGAAAGATAAGATTGATGAGAACCATGGCCATGGGATCTCATAAGTTTCTGAATGCAGAAAAGTGGATTATGTGGGTATAAAAACTGGGCTGAGAAGGCCAATATTTTTGTGATCCAATCCTATTCTATCTAAATATGTCACTCCACTCTAACATGATAAAACTACAGGCTTTAAGACTTTTTCTCTGCAAGGCTGGGCATTTAAATGCTTAACAGCAAATGTGTTAAGGTTCTTCCCATGCAGCATCTGTTTGGTGCCAATTCAGTTGACTTTAATAATGATGAATGGCCTGGGAATTCCCTGGATTGTCTCATGCTGCAGGAGCCACTGCACAGTCTATTTTCCAGGTAAAGAATTGAACACTACATTTAACCCTGTAACTCCCACTCTGGGTCCTATGGACCCTGATACAAAAATTTAGCCATTTGTACTAGTTGCACTGTGAACTTGAAAAGTCTGATAGTATTGAGGCAAAGTATTTTAATGAGATTCTTTGGGAAAGAAGAGATGAAACAATGAATTCAACATATGACCATCCAGGTTCTGGTAGTTGTCGCTCTACTGTTTTTTTTATGGGAGAAATACAGTCTCATAAATGTAATTTTTTTATTTAAATAATGGTTATGCGATTGATATTGGATAGTTACAAGGTGTTGAAATGCATGTCAGCTTTTGTTCACCACCCTGCCTAAAGTGTGCAAAGCCCATCTAGAGGTGAATTATAGGTGCTGAGAGGTTGATCATTCCACCTTAAGTGAGGTAATGTCCTTTGCTCGACCATCTCAGAATTAAATAAACTATGGCAAATGATCGGATTTTTTTTAGATTAGTCCACAGACAAAAACATATGTCTGTACTTCGAGCGGAGACCAAGAAAAGGGAGTTTTAATTTGATGGGGTTGGGGGTTGTGGGGTAGAGGCACAAAATGGCTCCCAACTCCCAGATGCTAAATTTCTGACAATGCGGTTATCATAGTGTCACCACCTTATTTTGAATGGCCATAGCTTTTCAAGGGACAGCTGATACTTAACAGAGAGGTTCATGAGACTTTTTCTCACATCCGTAAGCTGGCACTATATGCCAATAGAGGGTGCTGTTGTTGACCAGAGGGCCCCCTGCCTTTGTGCTATGCCACTTTTTCATAGGAAAAAAAAAAACCACCCATAAGTTTTTTTTTTTAAGTTCTAAAAACTTACATGAACCTCTTTGCCAAATATCAGTTGTATTTGAGAGGCCTTTCAAAAGTTTGGTCTTGAAGTCAATTTAAAAAATAAGAATTTGGTCAAAATCAGTCGTAGGCCAAAACTGGGAAAGCTACTCTAATTGAATTTTGAGATGATGGTGCAAAGACCATTCCTGCATTTGAGGTGTAATGATCCATCTGTAAACTTTGTAATGGGACAATGCACAGCTCAAAAAATTGTTATGAGAGAAACTCAGACAATCTTCTCAACATCTATTTGTCCAGTATCAAGAGTTTATGAATATATATTTTTTACTCAAATACATGAATTGTACTTTCTCTCCTTTGAAATTGGTGGACCTTTTTTGTAAATCACCCTCCATCACCCTGCCAACAACAGCGCCATCTTGCGGAAGTGAAATAAAACTCTTAGATTCATGAAACTCTCTGTCAATTATCAGCTGGATCCAACTGTCCCTTGAAAAGTTAATTGAATTCTGAGACAGTTGAGCACAGGTCATCACCTGATTTGAGATAGAATGATCCACCTCTAATTCACCTCTAAATGGGCATTGCACAATTTAGGCAGGGGTGCTGAAAAAAAGCTGGGATGCATTTCAACACCTTGTAACTGTCAAATGTCGATTGACTATTAAAAGTAATTTTTTTTGCTGCATTCAAGAAACTGTGTTTCTCCCATAGAAAACGGTAGAGTGTTTTTTTTTTAAATCACCCTATACATGTAAAACAGAATTAAAAGAGGAATTAAATCCTGAAGATGAAAAATTTACATGCACAGGAAAGTCTGCTGACATGCAATGCCTTATGACTTTGATCAGTTTCCAAGTTCTTATAAAATACCACCAGAGGAACTGTCTTGAAAAAGTAAAGCTTTTAGAGAGATATCATGTTTGTATTGACCTATTGCCCACTTGAAGGTTTTGGTCAGTTTGAAAATGGCAATATGTAATGAATTAACCTCTGCAATTTCTCTGAAGGCATCAAATTTGTTTCGTATATGTAGCCAAGGTAATACTTTATTGCAGATTAAGGTAAACTAAGGCAAGTAGAGCAGTTTTCTTGGAATTAAGTCCCAAGTTACAAATAGAATACCACAGAAAGCACTAACTTCCTGTTACTAAGTATGTTTACCTATTAAGCATATTTTTTATAATTCAACACCACCAAAAAAACACAATTATTTTCCTTATTCAGTTATTAAGAATATTCTAGCAAACTGGAAGATGTAGTTTCTAATTCTTGGAAAATTTATACATAGGCTAAAAATGTGGAAATAATTTCCTCACACTCAAATTCAAGAACATCTTTTTACACTATTATTGCCAACATGTACAAATCTCCTTGACCAAAGACTTCAACATTTTCAAACTCATCCCATCAGCAGCATAATGCATGGGGGCTAGGGCTTTTTCAAGAAAAGAAGCCATAAAAGAAAAGAAAGACCCATGTAATACATAACAGTATCCCAGAGTACCCATGACTCCCCCCCATTTTTTTTTTCCCAACCATGCTATACTTATGCATCCCATAACAAAATATTCCTGTCAAAAGCATATGTTTCATCATCCTAGTATCCATAACACTAGGTAGCCATTTAATAATTTCAATTTAATTCTTCTGAAATGCTTTCCTTGCATCTTGCACATCATTTCTGATCAGTCAGTGCTTGAAAAACTGCTCAACTAATTTAGTGCTTAATCCAAAAATTGGCATGCATGAACAAATCTGATGACATAGATGGAAGTGCTTCTCAGGAAAATAAATCTAACCCAGCAGAATCACTATAACAAATTTCCATTGTCTACATCCACAGAGAAAGATTCTTAAGTACAATTTCTTTCCTAATAGAAAGTGAAAGCGTTTAAGTCTTGTTCCTCACATAAAAACAATTTGAACTTCATGACTATTTCAGGAGTATAAGAGCGACACCTTTACAAAAGCAATCCCATGAACTTAAAATGAGGGCAAATAATTACAAGGAAACATACTAAAGCAATATTAACCATTCCTTTTTAACATGGTTCATGCATCAACTTCCAGTTATTCTCAATTAACCCTCGGCAATGGCTTCCTTCTCATAACTTGAATTACAGCCCTATTTCATGATGGTTCATATGCAGTCACATGCATTAAGAAATTCACAGCATAATAATTTTTGTAACACAAAGCTCTCTCATCTTGCTTAAGTAACAGTCTGAAAACCTATCACAATGCCATATGATGTCGATTTAAGACAAATTCACTTATAATTATACAATTTGGGGATTTGAATGAAGAAGAAAAACCCCAGGGATAACTGAGTTCAGTGCAGTTCTGGATTTAGATAATTTCATGAAAAAATGACAAATACAGATGGGAAAACCGCTCGAGGACACTACCCCTCAGCACACTTAACTTATATTAATGGTGAATTTACATAGGCCTAGTTTAAAAGTTGAAGACTTTCTTTTGACGAAATACCGCTCTTAACATGGAAGGATTAACATGAAGTATTAGGTCCTATTGCAATCTAAAAACACTGCAGGAGGCCATGCGGTTCGCGAATATTCGACCTTCGTGGAAACGCGATGTAGCCGGGAATTCTAGTAGATCATATAGATATTGCACAATCTTCATTATCCTCGGAAAGTTCCACTTTATCACATCTCAAATATAGCCTTATGACAATTTAAGTGCTTCAAATTTTACTGAATAAGTCCAAATATTAAGGATGCTGGATATGTGTTTATTTGTGCTTAAACCGCATGCCAATGCTGATTGGTTGAAGAAAGGGCGTCGTCTGCATCCTTCCCGCCAAACTGAAATGTCGGCGTTCTGTTTTTATGCCGTCTCTGTCAGCTGAGACCAGTATTGTCTAGCGCTAAGATTAAGCTGGTGAAGGATGCCTTTACTCATGTGCTATGTGTTTCAGCGAAGAAAATTTGATTAGTGGCAGATCATGCGATATTCATGCCGGCCTAGACAGCTCTTATCGATGTCTTATCCTCGAAAACTGAATTATCCTATCGGAGAGTTATCCCAGGATATGGAATTACCCCATCAAAGCCTTATTCCAAAGATTGGGATGAGAATGTAAAGCTACCCAGGAAGCGTGATTCCTCATTATATGATTTTTGTCTCAGTTAAGTTCACTTTTAGCCAAGTATCACTTGAGGGCCTAGCATATGATGATGACACGGACATTGAGCTAATTCTTACAGAAACTCGAAGTGAATCTGCGACCTTCGTGCAGGTCCTTGTGGCCTGGATATCGTCATTAGTTTTCAGTAATTGAGAGAGAAATAAGTTGAAAGGTGCAGACTTTTTACTTAGATGGCAAAATTACTACTATTCATATCCCGACTGCTTGCCCCTACTTTGAAAGTGAGAGCTTGGGGCCTTATAGTTGATTAAGACTCAAGATGTCTATACCAAGCATTGCAAGGTTTATTCCTGCCTGCTTCCAAGCTATTTCCAGTTATTTTTTTCTTCTACCAAGTTTTTTGAATACGAAGTAAGTCCATTGTTTAATGTTTTCTAAAGAGGGCCCATCAGAAGCAGGACCCTAAAAATCAGAGAAATCTAATTGTGGTTCAAATATAGCTAGTGTCATTCAAGTATAAAGGGGGAGATTTGAGAATAAATGAAAACATAACAGGGTTTAGACCTAGCCAATATCCTGAGTTTGTGCACCATTTGTTCTAGGCATATTTCCTATTGGTGTACTGGCATACAATGGAAGTAAGTCTTCATAACAAAAATAGGCCTAGATGTGTGGAAGTGCATTCTAGGTGCATATGTGCTGTCCAGGTTTATACCCAACTCCTGATCTCTGTGTTACTGGTGGAGCAACACCATATTAGTAGGTGATGGCTTCTTAACTGAATCCTAAACCAATAGACTGGGCATTTGGATTCCCCTGCTGAGACTCATCACTGAATGAAACTACCATTAGGTAGCATATGTCCAAAGCTGTGTTGCAGCCACTGGCATTAGAAGGATGAGGAGTGTTATGGAAGAATTGCATTGTTGTAATCTGGAACTTTACTTTTTGCAGCCATGCATTGCAGTAATAGTAATGGATTAATCATCATCTTGGGTTATCTTCCTGTAATGCGTTTACTTTTTCCTGAAAAAGTATTTAGTACTTGGCATTGTTTACTTGCTTTTAAAAAATTTTATCATCATTTTGTATAATTGATCCATGATTATTTTTATGTAAAGGTGACCAGATGATTCCAGATCTATTTTGAACATCCAGGAACACTGAGGTTTTCCTACTGCATAATAAGTTGCCAGGTAAAAAATTCTGTAGGCAATGAGACTGAAATTAATGCAACTTCATTGTTTTTACATGAAAAAAGTGCATATAATATGAACAGAAAAGGAACTGGATATGTTTGCTTTCATTTGGTATTGTTGGCCTTTAACCCTTTAACTCCCAAGTTTCCACAGTTATGCATGCACTCTAGCTTTGGTCAGAGTTGGATTTGGATGGTATAGCCCAGGAGGTCATTACAAGTATTGGCTTGGGATTTAAAGGGTTGACACTCCATTGCAACTGACACACTCGGGTCATGTAGACCTATAGACTTTCTTAAGCCTTTGCATTGATCTATCATATCACCTTAAGAGAGTTCATCTTGTTGATGACTGCTTTCCTGGGATACTGGCTGACAAAGGGAAAGAACCTTTGGTCCGTCCTACCAGGACAATAACTATGCAAATGAGAATCGAAATTACTTGTAAGGAAATGTTCTGCCTCAACTACTTCTATTTTACTTTATTTACAAAGTGCAAAACTTTCCGACATTAGGCTTATGCATACACCTTTAATTGTCAGGATCTCTTTGTTCTCAAAGGAATAATTATTTAATTATATGAGAGGAGTCATTGAGTTCAGATTTGGCTTTCATGAATGATGAGCATTAGCCTTCATTTATGAAAGCCCCTATTTTAAATATACATTGCTGTATTAACTCTTTCACTGGTATCCTCCAGAATTTATTGGGCTGAACTTATGTAAGAGAAAATTTATCTCAAAACTCACTAGTGAAAGGGTTAATGGCAGTCCTTCAACTGCAAACATTGATTGTTCATTCAACCAGGTAATTTCATCAAATCAGAAGGATCTCCAATTCATCTATAGAAGAAATTGTGAAGCCCATCAGGTCTCAGAATTTCATAAAGTAAATGTTATAACAGAATTGTATACTCATTGGCCAATCATTTGTCATGCCTTTAAACTGAAGGACCATATGCTTTATAATAAGGTGCTATTGGCTTGGGATTATTTCAGTAAATGGAAGCCATTGAAATACATGAAATCTCATGTGATAATACTGGGTGGGCCAAAAGTAAGAAAATCTGTTTGGACTCTAACAAAACTTTTTATTGAAAAGCAATAGAACTAAAAAGTGGTACACATAAAAATGGATATTTATGAAGTATTTATAGCCATTTTGCTTTCCACTAGAACTGCTATGTAACCACCATTCAAGTTTTTTTTTCACAACTGCAGTCTTACTAGTACTGATCATCAATCAATTGGCTTATGCAGTGAGTGTAATGAGCTAGAGCCCCATCTTGCAGCAGTCAGAACATAATTTTCAACATGAATGATGAAAGACCTCATTCCTAGGCATTGACATGAAAAGTTTGCTTATTGTAGTGCAAAATGGAGTTTTGGAGGAAATAGGGTCTTTCCTATTACTTTTTGGCATTCAGACTACTCGACTAGATATATTTAGCATTTACTAGACTAGATAGATTAGATGGAACCCTAACTTGATTAATTTTATGTATTTTGTATTAAAGATTATTTCATTTTTGCATGGTTTGCATTAGCATATTCTTTGATGTCACCCATATACAATAGCATCATAAATTTCTCATGATAAATCCTTGAAACTGAAGCATGTATTACTATTATATATTTTTAAATTTCTTTTTAAAAAGCATTCTACATATGGTAACCTGTTTTTGTTGCAGGTTTCCCCAAGACGTGATCAAAATGGGTCAAGGGCAGGATGAGGATATTTGGAAGATGTGGTTGGATGTTTGCGCTGACTTAAACATGGACAAGAACACTGCTGAAGATGCTTACCAATCATACAACAAGATTTCTCAGAATTATACCTTGGAGGGCAATCCTCTGCACTGGCTCGCATGTGCCTTTTATGTTGCCTGCAGGAAAAGTTCAGTGCCGGCTGTTGGGAACAGTAGTTCTGTTGTTGAAGGGAATTATGTGTCCTTGATGCGCCTTCTGAAATCCTGCCAAATCTCAATCACTGATTTTTTCAAGAAAGCAAAGAAATGGGTTGATATGGCCAACTCTCCTGCAAGTTTCAGGGAGAAAATAGAGAGACTGGAGCATAACTTCGCTGTCTCAAAGGTATTATTTCAGAAGTTTATCCCCATTTTTCTCCAAATGTTCAAAGATCCTGCAAATGACCCACCCCGCCCCCCACGATCTCGTAAACAGAGGACAAAGCTTCCTTGCTCATCCAAAGAACTCATGGAATTTACCTGGTTGCTTTTTGTTTATATTAAGGGGCATTTCCCTGCCATCAGAACTGATCTGGTCAATTCTTATCACTTGCTTATGGCTTGTTGTGATTTGGTCTTTGGAAATGCATTGTTGGATGATCGACGAGACATCATCCGTGATTCCTTTGGAGGATTGCCTCAGAATTATCACTCTACTGACTATCAGCCACCGAAGGAGTTGCCTTGCACTATTGAGCTCTTGTGTAAATCTCATGATGGGATTGTCCTAGAGGCAAAGGGAATCAAGGAACATTGGTGCAAGCCAAGAATCAAAATCCTGGTAGAGAAAAAAATTCTGAAAGGAAAGTCTAGCACTTTCTCTGGACTACTTGACCCACACCACATGGAGCACAATATGAAGATGATCAAGAAGGAATACGATGTAGCTGTTCTCAATGGTGGTGACTTTGATGAGATGATCTTCCTGCAAGATGATCCTGCATTGGGTGTCAAAGATGGGAATTCTGGCACAGCGGAACTGACATCCCGCATGCGTGAGAAGCGTGAGAAGCAGCAACCACAATCTTCTCCTCAAAAGGTCCATTCCCCGTTCTCTCTTGTTAGTGCTACACCTTTGACAGGTCGTATGTTCCTGAAAGCCAAAGAAGGTTGCAACACTCCTATTTCTAATGCCACACACAGTGTTTCCAAGCTTCAAAAACTGCTTCAGGGCCATACTAATGTACCCAGTGAAACATTGATCTCAGTTTTCAAAAATTGTCAAGAGAACTCCTTGACAGAGATTCAAAAGAGACTGAAAGTAATGGGAGATGCTTTTTGTGAAAGTTTTACTCAGCCATCAGAGAATCATCCAGGGTCTGACATGGAGTTTGCAAGGAAACGTCTTCAGCTTGGGGAGAGTCTTTATTATAAGGCCCTTGAGAGTGTCTTGTTGGCTGAACAGAAGAGGCTAAACAATGACAGTGCTGATCTTACCAACCTCCTTTCCCAAGATGCATTACATCGTTGTTTGTTTGCCTGCTGCATGGAGATAGTGATTTTTTCATATAACTCTCAGCGGTCCTTCCCATGGATTCTTGAGGTCCTGAATTTGGAGCCTTACATCTTTTATCGCATAATTGAAGTCTACATCAGGGCTGAAAATCAACTGTCACGAGATATTGTGAAGCACTTGAATGCCATTGAGGAGCAGGTGTTTGAATCCTTAGCATGGAAGAGTGATAGTCCCTTATGGGAGAAGCTCCAAGAAGTTGACCATGTGCCATCTTGTGAGGAAGTATCCTTGCCTAGTCAGTTGAGTATAACACAGTCCCCGTCTCAGCTGTCATCATCTCCTCTGAGTCATCTCACTCCTGGATCCATGGTATCAGCTGATAAGAATCCTCCTTCAAGGTCAAGTCCAGTTAGGGTGGCTGAGTGTTTTCAATCCCCAGTCCCACCCAACAGTGCTAGGCGACGTCTCTTTGAACAAGCACCCATTACCATTGCAACTGCAACCATTCCTAATACCAATTTGAGGGGTGAGAGGTTAGCTTTGGCCTTGCCTGTTTTCCCTGATATGCATTCAGCAAAACCCATGAAGTCTATTCTCATCACAAATGAAAAGAAGCATACAAGCAATATTGATGGGAAAAAGGATAATAAACCAAGAAAGGGATCTCTGCATTTCTTCCTTCGCAAATTCTATCACTTGGCCTCAGTCCGTCTTCAGCATCTCTGTCAGCTTCTTGAAATCAATGAAATTGACCTCCAGAGAAAGATCTGGACCTGCTTTGAGCATTCAATTACAAATTATTATGAACTCATGATGGACAGGCATTTGGACCAACTTCTGATGTGTTCAGTTTACATAATGTGCAAGATCACACGAGAAGATCGAACCTTTCAGGAGATCATGCGCTGCTATAGACTTCAACCACAGGCATGTTCACATGTCTATAGATCAGTGCTGCTTCGCAACAAGCGCAGGCGTGGATCTGGATCCAGTGATTCACAGTCATCCAGCGAAAAGGAAGACAGCAATGGTCGTTCTTCTGAGGAGACCACAAGCATGCGTTCCTCAAGCACCCTCCCACAACAGCCTCCTTCTGCCCCACCCACACCCACTCAACTGGCAGGCACAAGTTCAAGTTTTGAACTGGAAGATAGAGGTGACCTGATCAGCTTCTACAATGCAGTCTACATGCAGAAACTGAAACCGTTTGCCATGAGGTTTTCAACAGGTAATGGAAGAGAGCCCACAGGCCACCCTCCCTTATCCCCCCTCATGGTATCCAACAAGCACCACCTCTCTCCAAGAAGGAAGGTGGCCAATGATCATGAAATCTATGTCAGTCCTCTAGGACTGGATTACAAAAATTTAGTACTGCCTTACAAAGTCAAGTACAGCTTCAACAGGAGCGCTGGGCAGGAATTGCAAGCCATCAACAATTTAGTTCGTCTATCAAAGGCTAGAAAGCATCTTCTCCCTGATGATGGAACAGATGAACCTCCAATCAAGCGGCCTGCAAGTTGTGACCCTATGAGCCAGAAGCTCCAAGATGTCATGACAGAATTAAAAATGCACCATGAACCAGTGAAATAGGATCTCGGCTTTGCATCCATTTTCTTCATGCTGCATGCTATCACATTTTTATCTTTTTTTAATACAGTGTATCATGTGTGTGCAGATTGCCCCATCCTCTGCAGCAATGCTGAACTTGATTATTCTCTTCCCTCCTCCCTTCAATGTGAACTTTGGAGCCACCTTTTTCCATGCTGTTTCTTCTACAGTCGCTGAATCATGGTTTTCATGATATATTTTGTGGCCTGGGGATTATTGCTTGATCTGCAGCTGTTTTCTCTTTCCTTCAACCACAGGCAGAATTTCTGGGTTTTAAAATAAGGCTCCCGGTGCTGGTTCCCTTTCCAGTTCATCTCTGCCTTGATCTCTTTGAGTAGTGTTTGCCATTGTATAGCTGACTTGAGTTGTGTTGGTTTTTGTGACCAGAATGACTCTTGATTCATAGATTCATTTGTAAGCATGGATGTGTGACACTGTAATAACGAACGCCAATGATCACTCATGACATTATGTTTTTGCTCATTGCTGTGGAGGATATGAACAGATGAAAAGAAATTCCTTTAATCGGTAGAATATACCTATGAGTTTGTGTTGATATCTATTGTGAATTCATTTCTTCCTGGATTCTTGATTGGAAAGTTTGTAGGATGGTGGAAGAGGAGCCCATGTTAAGTTTTTGATATGAGGTTCACAAAGTATGAAAAGCTATCATGCCATCTCCAGAATGGAGTGAATCTGATCTGTGAAAAAATAGCAATTATCCGCTGCTGCCACACTTTAATTACTTTTTTAACTGCAAAAGAATAATCGCCCTTTCCCCCGACGTGCTGCATTTATAATTATAAAAAAGTAAGGGGTTCGGGGTAGCAATAGAGCGAAAGAAAAAGGGCCTGTGTTTATTGCGATTTTGAGATGGCCTTTTTTCCTGAAAGGAAAGAGACCACTTATGTTCCTGCCCTGTCCGTCCGTGTGTCATACTTTGGTTGTCCGACGATAACTAACAAAATATTGGCCTGGTCAATGTGAAATTGGCAAGCTGGTAGATATGAACAAGATACAAGCTGAGTTTGTTTTGTGGCGAATTTGCACCAAAATTGGCATTTTTATTGCAAATTTTGGATTTGAAATTCGGCCCCGGAGGGGAAGGCATGAGGACCCGTGAGTCCTTCAGGTTCTGGACCACAATGCGCATGCGCGTACGGCCCAGGCTTAGGGCATAGAGTAGAGTGTAACTAGAGGCGACACTCCGAGGGGTAGGGGAGGGTCGAAATATTACAGAGACATCTGGTGGCTTGTTATCAACAAGACTTCCTCGAGGCGTGCTTCGTGGCAGTGAAATCAGGAATCGACTCAGTCGGGGATTCGAACCAAAGGGATCCATCAACGTAACACGCTTGTCTCGCTGAGTCAGCTGCTCGGCCATGGAGTTTTTAATGTGCGCACGATGGAGGATCGACAGCGACATCTGTATTGCAACCCTGTCAATGAATCGGATTCGAGCGGAGTGACGTCTCTAGCTATACTCTCTTTACTCTGCTTTGGGCGCGGCGCCGTGTCAGCAACCAGAGCTGTCAGTTCCCCACCAACCTTCGTGGCGGATGGATCCTACCACGCACAGCCCTCCATCCTCCCATCATCGTTTCATGGCCACCGTTAGTCTATGTTTACCAAATATAAATGAGAAATGAGGTTTTTGATGGTCTATGACCGAAAAGAGATGGTATTCAGTACAATTAGGTGACAAAATGAGGGTTTCCTTAGCTGAAAGGAGGCCCACTACTGGATTGGGCTTGCCCAACTTGTTTCAAACGATCACATCTGGATTGCAGTTGGAGGGTGATGCCAGTAGATATGGAAAAGCAACCTACATTCTGCTACTGAAGTGGCTCTGTAAATCGCAGTTCTCTTAAAGGGCAGTTTTTTAATTCGAGCAAACAGTGTCAAAGTGGGAGACGTGAGAGGAAGTCGGACTTTAGACATTCAGCGTACAGACGTTGCTAATGTGTGTGAAATTGTGAAGAAGCGATATGGCCCCGATGGGAAAAATGTACCTTAGTATCGCAGTATCCATGGATACTCGCAAAAGACTGCTTTGACCGTTTTTCTGCACGCATGTATCCGATCTGACCGAGTTACCCGAAATATAATGTGCGGCCAGGATAGCTCTGCCATGCACGAGGACTCGGGTGTCAACAAGCTGTTATGAATGGAAAGGAGCAGATCTCGTAAACTACCTCGTTCTCCGGGTAAAATAGGTGCAATTGCGGGGTTATCTTTCTGCTTGCAGCAGTGTCCTCTACCAGCAGAAAATACCTCTTTTTATATTTTTTTTTCTTCATCCCTGTCATGATATTACCGATTCCAATGATTTTATTTTATACTCCAATTTTATATTCCAATGATTTTATACTCATTTGCTTCGAATTCTTTGCTAAGCATTCGTACTCGCAAATGAACTAAGTCCTAGTTCACACTGTCAGGAATGCGTGGCTCTTTTTGGTCCTCGTTGGGGGCTGGGAATAGGACTTGGCAGACGCAATGCTATTTGCCCCAGACATAGATTGTTTATTTTAATGCTCCCAACTTTCCTGCATCCTCCTTCCAACATACGTCAACTCGCTTCCTTGGGACGTCATGGCATTTACCTTTTTTTGTAGACCTTACATGGCTTACATGTGACTAAGCTTGTACGGTTTTTTTTTTTAATCGAAGACCCCCGTTGGGACATTAAATTTGCTTGTGACAATTTTTGTGCTTTTCATGCTTGAACCATTCGGAGAGCAGCAGTACCATTCAGAGCAGAGGCTTCACGTGAATGTTCGGCGATTGTTTGAGTAGCTCTTGCCATCTTTCTTATTTTAAAGCAACTGCCGTCTATTCAGTAGCATATAGGTGTCGCTTGGGAAGGGAGTCTCGGCGAGGTCTGCAACCTCATGAGACCTGATTGTTCTCTACGATTATATGAAAACTTTGTGCACACTTGTGATCGAGGGTCTAAGTAACTTAACTTCGTTGTTAAATGAAGTGATTAGAATTTTATGTTAAGGTGTCTCTCGACAGAAATGAAGTAAAATTGTCCCTTTTTTTCGTCATTTAATAAAAGTAGCGCAATTATTTTTGTTTTAGTTCTAGAGTGACCTTTTTAGTCCTCATAAGAGAATGAAAGTTTTCTCTCTCGTGAAACTCCATTCCCACAATCATACAGCCGTTTTAGAAGTGAAAATGCACCCGCAAAGGGTTTCTTTTGCGCTTCCCTCGTACTGGCTCTTGTTTGCTGCTTGAATCGATGCGGAACTCCACTTCTATTGCGAAACATAACATCACTCTTACGTGTTTCCACTGATGGTTTCTCTTTCTAAGTCAACAAGATTCACGAGGGAGCGAAATTGTCATGGCGTATCTCACGATACATACGTGACAAGAAATATTGCCATAGCTTTCATGCTCGCATGATGACTAAAAAGGTCACTCTAGAACTAAAACAAAAATAATTGCGCTACTTTTATTAAATGACGAAAAAAAGGGACAATTTTACTTCATCCCCCCCCCCCCCCCCCCCCCCCCCCCCCCCCTTTCTACAGAATTATACAGGGTGTTCCACGCAAGGGCGTACCCCTAAATACATGTAGAAGACATTACGTGGTCGAGCTAAGTGGCTGCGGCTTATTACGATTTAATTGTGGGGAACTTTGAAAACCAAGGCGTACGTAATAATCTCCAACACGCAAACACTGCAGATGCAATCGAAGTGACAGATCCGCAAGCAAACCCATTGAGATGTCAGAAGTGCGTCGAGACTAGAGGGCACCACCCATACCACTGGGGGGCACCACCAATTTACCCTTACTATGGATGATGAACACAGTGCTTGCACGAGTGAAACTTGAGATCTCTGTTTAACGCATATGTGTAAACGAGAACGCTAAGACACCCTCTAGTTTGCCCTTTTCACCATTGTGAATAGAGTGCCAACTGGGTTTACGCTTAGATCTTCGAAACAGGCTTTCTATTACAGCTGTTCTTCTCATATTTCCTCCTTTTTCCTTTTCCTCCGCGGAAAAAATGCGCCTCTGAAGGAATGTTTAAACATCAAAGTTGACGGCATGCAGATCTGTCATTCCTTGGGATCTCATTTTGGCTGACAAGGCAAAAATCAAAATGATAAAAATGGTAGCTTTTGTTTATTTAGCCAACTTCTCCGTAGAGTGCTAACTATTGGTTATAACAGGCTTTTCAGAGTCCCGAGTCTCGTGATCTAGTCTCTTCAACTGTTTAATTCGCGACCCAACTTTTATTTCTTTAATCCCAAATGATGTAAGTTAGGGAGTTTTTTTGTTCTTCTTCCTTTTTTTGTTGTGTAATTTCCTCGGATATATTTTTCATCTTATTTGTATGCCGGTTTCGACCCGATCCTCGAAGAGGCAAGAACTTCAAACTCGCTGACTCCGTTTCATTCCCATCATCCATATTCATTTGTTGGACTTCCCAGAAGTGCCCGGGAATGATGTCTGCGTTACTCCGTAGTTTCGAGACAAGACCTCATGAATACTCATAAGTGTCTAGTCGAGTCTTCTCTGATTTATGTCCACGTGGTAGCCATATGATACCATTGCACACTTAGCAATGGTACTCCTGGACATGTAAGGAGCCCAAGGAAAATCGCAAATTTTACAAACAATTTGCACTTTAAGCGACTATTTGCCTTGATTTTTTGAAGCCACCCTCGTTACCTTTCATCATGAAGAGGTGAAAAGTCTGTTTCCCAGCCGGCATGGACAAGTGGCTGGTCATGATAGAAGAGTTTCCAAGCGGCCTATTTGCCCGTGGGCAAGTTGGGTTATGCCTATAAGGGCTGATTGTTACTTTTCAATGTGGTGCAGCTTGGGTGGGGAGGATTTGGAACTTCGCAGAGAAACCCAGCAAACACACGACCAAGTGAAAACTTATCCCAGGTTGTCTGTGGACAAGTGATCCAAATTTGAACCATTATGCTCCTGGTTATGGGTTTCAATGTCGTAATGAGGGCGTCGCGGAGGAAGGGCCAACGGTCTGTATACGCTAAGGTAGGAAAAAAGTGAGAAATAACCGCTTCATTAGCAAGGACGATAACGAGCTGTCAAGGGAAAGACTCAACGGGTCCAAGTGCCATTTGCACGCTTCGAGTTGCATGGAGACTTCCCTTTCGTGCATGGTCTCAACTACTTCAGCGCTGCAGAAAATACAAAAAGTATCCTTGTAGATCCCTGGAGATGGAAATGAAACCCCATTTTTCTGCCCATAAAATCCCAGAAAGAAGCAGAAATGATCAATTCTCTGCCCAGTGCGCGAAATGACGTCACGAGGTCATCTGCTTTCTTTGCTAATGAGTATTCTTCATTTCTTAGTTTCGTTATTTTCCTGTCGCTCGAAAAGGGATGGATCTTTCGTATCAGCTTCTATCCTCACCAGCAAGGTCTACTACGTATGTACCTCGTAACGGGAAAACCAGCGTGTAGAATTGAGAACCTTCATATGAACTGTCCTTCCCCATCACTTGGAAAAAGGGAAGTCAGCCCTGCCTGTCTTTGAGGTGAGAGTGAGGACGATTGCCAGGGGCCGAAATATGGAAATACAACCATGTTACTTCTACATAATGGACGACTGGTATACGATTAGGCTGTCGTACGGCGACTTCCTAAAGAAGCATTAAATCACCTGCATTGGACGAAAGTGTGCCAAGGAAAGGGGTGTGTGCACGCGCGCGCGTGTGTTGTGTGTGTGTGTGGGGGGGGGGGGGGGGCAATCCCTCTCTACCTGCAAATACTCCACTGCGAAATGGCATGCTATGGCATTACACAGTTCTGTAAGCGTTTCCGTGATTGCATGGCGTATTTGGTGTGCACAGCCTATGTAGCTGAGAGCCAATAAAACAGGATGCATAAAAAATACTACTACAACTACAACTACAACCGGTAGTGACATCTAGGGGGAAAAATACGAGCAATCAGTCAATATTGCACTTGTACTGGCAACTCTAAAAGAACAGAAAAAAGACATAGGTGTTCTGATACAAAATATTTTACACCTCTACCGCAGAGGAGGGGGACATGGGGGCGTCAGACCTGCCCAAATACTGAAGAAATACTTGACTCCAGATCCCACAGTTTGAAGGACGCTTCTGGGGCCTCTGAAAGAGACGAGTTCGGGGTAATGAACCGCAAATAATTGAGAATGGGGAAGGGGAATGGATATTGGAAGCGTTCCCACCGTACCTGGACGTCGGCTGAAGCCCAGATGCCAGATTGGGAATCTTGTCTTGACGGAGCAGCACTGCGTTGGCTTCTCCGTTTGCATGTTTCTCGCAGGTTGAACATTTTCTTTCCTTGATTTCGATCATCTTGCTTTCCAGAGAGGCCTTTTGCATCTCGAGATCCTTGATGCGACTCTCGAATAAATATCTTTCGGCTTCCATTTCCTTGACTTTGCCGATCATCGAAGACTTAGCCTCTTCCATGGCCTGCGCGGAATCGGACAAGGTTGACTTTTCGTTCTCCAACTCTTTGATTCGATTCTCGAGCGAGGATTTCTCGGTGCGAATGACTTGAAGGCTGTTCTCGAGAGCCGTTCTGTCCTCTTGCAAATCCCTGATTCGGGTCGTCAGAGCCTCTTTTTCCCCTTCAAGTCCCTCGACCAGGGTCCTGAGAGAATCCTTCTCCTCTTCCAGCTCTGAAACAGACATTTCGAGTTGAGACTTCCCTTCCTCTAGACTTTTCACCTGGGTCTTGAGAGAAGCCTTTTCCTCCTTCAGTTCTGAAACAGACGTTCCCAGCAGAGAATTCGCTTCCTCCAAGTTTTTCACCTGGGTCTTGAAACAAGCATTTTCTTCTTCCAGTTTAGAGCCAGACATTCCGAGTTGAGATTTTCCTTCCTCCAGATTTTTCACTTGATCTGCCAGACACGACTTTTCCTCTTCCAGATCCCCGACACGTTTTCCCAGGGAATCGTTTTCTTCCTGGAGCTCCCGGATGTGAGTCAGAAGATCGGAGTTTTCCTTTTGCATGCCAACAAAGGCGGATTTTTCATCCTCTCGTTCCTTGACAAGTCGTAATAGAGAGGATCTCTCACCCTCAATTTCATCGACCCAGTTTTCCAACGAACTCTTCTCGGTCTGCAATTTCTCGATGCTCATCTCGAGAGAAGATTTCTCATTCGCCAGACCCTTGACAAGATCTTTCAGGGATTCCTTTTCCTCTTCGAGCTCCCTGACACGGTCCCCCATCAGGGATTTCTCTCCCTGCAAATCCCGGATTTGCGCCGACAGCGTCCCCGTCTCTTGTGCCATCTCCTCGAGGCGATTCACGAGCGCGGACTTTTCCCCCTCCAAATCCGCGATTTGAAGGGTCAGAAGGCTCGTCTTACCTTCCAGGTCTTGGATCCGATCTTCGAGGGCAGCCTTCTCCTGGATCAGGTTCCTCAGTTTCTCGTCGGTGCCCGATAGATCCGCAGGCTTTTGCGCTCCCTGCTTCGCCATTTTCCTGGGGGTAAAAAAAATCCCGTGATTAGTCTGAATCATTGTTAAAAACGTCACCTTCAACCTTCTCTGAGATGCTCAGTGCTGTATCATCTCTCTGCGTTATTAATCTAATGCTGCATGGAAGGAAAGAGGAACGATGCTTTGATTAATTCTTAATCCCTATGTTCTTCCACCGTTGGATGTATACTTTGCCTGAATGTCACGTGGAAAGGTCAGAAGATCAGGATTTTCCTGGAACTCACTCCAACAGACGATTTTTTTCGGCCGTGAACTCGATGAGTCTCTGATTCAAAACTTCTATCGTCCCTGTCTGGCCCTGCACTTGAATCGTCAGCGCGTGTTTCTCGTCCTCCAGGTCTTTGCATCGGCTACGGAGACGTTCCATTGCGCTATCCTGCAAGAGAAATGCATTCGATTGGTATTCTCGGTATATAAAGGGCGAGCAGGGGACGGGAAGAGTAGGACAGAAAGGGAAAGTTGCACAATGGCGGTCATCCATTGATGGCCTATCTTTATGTTTGACTTGCGCATGAAATATGGATCGGGGATTGTACCAAGCACAGACTATCAGTTACCTATCTGGCAACCCGCATCATAAATGGGAGTGAAGACTCACGTCATGCGACTGCAGGGAAGAGGAAGCGGAGGCATCCTCGCCGAACCCATTCACTCCTTCCACCACTTTCTCCATTTTCCCCGACTTTTCCGCCTTTTCCGCCTTTTCCTGGCAACAGACATACACACATGCAATTACCGAAATCCATTTCGCTAAGAGATGCTTTTAATTTATTTCAATCACTGTTTGAAGAAGGTGCGCGTATCCAACCTCGCAGAGTCTCATTATTTCGTTGTACAGTAGGGAGTGGAATTTCCGAACTTACCAGAACCCAAGGGTGTTCAGATAATCGAGTAAAACGGAGAGAATCTTCAGCATGATACATAATTAATACAGCAAAGTGATTATAGATACATACTGTATCTTCCTCTGTTTTTTTCTCCTTCCGTCTGTAGTTGCCATGGCAACTTGCAATTTGATTTCTTATCCATCTCCCATCGTCCCATGTAAAATCTCGATAGAGTGCCCATATTAACTTCCTATAGACTTAGCATATGGTCGAGAAAAGCCTCACTTCTTCCAAATATCACACATACCTTGGGAATTTATCGAAAATCTATCCTGGCAAAGTTTCTATTTTCTCGTGACACTAATAACACTATCCTCACTAAAGACTTGATTTTTATTTATTTATTCAATCAATCCGCATTTGTCATATTAACCTATTAGAGTGGGTGATAGACCTATTTGTTGCTAATCCTGTTACTGTATCTTGAGAACCAATGAAGCTTCATTGATGATATTTGGGTGGTAGCATCCAGTTGCACCATTGTGTCTATGGTTACGAGTGGTTTAGTAGTAAATGTCTTAAGTGTCAAGTAGAATGGCAGATCTGTACCTGGGCTGGTGCTCTAGTATTTTTTGTTTATTACGATAGCCAATCGTTCGGAAAATCTACGCTCTACTGCAATAAAGGAACAGCGAAGTTATTCTATTTTCGAAAATGATGGGTCCAAAAAGACTGATCTGTTGGAATGAGTCTCGAGAAAGTCCTCTTCTCCTCTTCTTGACCTTTCCACTTGGCATTTTAAATGCAAGAAAATTTCGTTATCTCCTGCATTTGTATGATTGCTTACAATCCCACCTGGTATGTCAAATAGTGTATGGTGGGGGCGGATGAGACTTTCGTGGAAGGACAGGGTTGTCATATGTTCAGATCTTGTAACTTCTTTTTTTTAGGAAGCGTTTTTTTCCATCTCAAGCGAGAGCACAATTTCCATTCAACATAAGAAATTACTTTCATATTCTCAGAGAATTTTCCATTTCTTCAGAAAATGAAAATTAAATCACCGCAGTGCAAGAATTAAGAAAAAAGAGGAATGATCACTAAGTACCACATACAGGAAAGCTACCACTGTCATCTATGACTACCTTTAGCAGTCAAATCGAAAGTAAAAAAAAAATAAAATAAGGATGCATCTCTGATAGCCTGCGACTTGACTCATCCGACATCCCTGATCTCTCATTCCGTCACCTTTGCCATATGAAACCCTATTGAGTACCTCATTTAATCCCATCTCCAAACTCATATCCATTTTATGGTTTAACAGCGAAGTGCGTTGCTTTTATTTTTGGAGTATAAACTACGCATATCCAACGATGTAAGGACGAGAGGATAAATAATTAATCCTAGCCCCTTCTCCCTCTTTCCTGCAATGGCCTTTCGATAGCGAGTCTGTCATCCTCCCACGCCTGCAGGGCTCTGGCCACGGAACGAGGCAAAGCAAGAGACGATCAACGAGATCGAACAAGTCAGTGCGAGACGAGAACTTCCTACGCTCATCTCTGGGAGGATTGCATCCCGGCCAAGACAGAGACAACGCACACGATGCAGGCGTCATTCTGACAACCGTTTATACTAAAAGAGCGTCTGCACGCTGTCTTTGCTTCTTGTGTTGACGTTTACTGTGAAATTTATGTAGAACATTTTCAAACAAAACTCTCACTTTTCCATGCTCAGTCTTAGAATTACGTTGATGCCGAATTTTATCGTACAACTTCCCATAGCTGTAGAGAACTTTTGTAACACCAAACCCTATTGAAAACTCTATTTCACCGATTATCCTGATTTAAAAGGAAAAGTTTCAACACTTTTAAATCAAGTTCTAGGCTACCGGTATTCCAGTATTATACCTATCATTGAAAATTTTCAACCCTCAACTCCTCAAAGTTTAGGAGAATATTCAGAACATCTCTATCCGCATGGGACCATGGTTCCTACTCTTTCGTGGACGCGATGCAGAAATGAAAGAAACCAAAGATGTAGGACACAGTCCTCGGGTGCGAAGGAGAACTACGTTAGCTTAAACATTTCCCACACTTCTTCACAGATAATAATGTAGTTAATTCAAATAAGTGTTTCGCGTCGGGCCGAAAATGGAACTCGCTCCCTCTTCAGAGTTTGCTTGTGCTTTCATGGTTGGGAAAGAACTCTTGAGAAATACGTCGGAGACTTTGTAATCGTTTTATTTCGATACCTCAATTTTACTTCATTTAGCCTACACAAAAATCATAAACTGATATAGACATGTTTTCAACTTTTCGGCATAGTACCTAAAATATCATCTCATCCTCGGTTGGTTTGCGACGAGGCTTGATACACATTTCCTTTTATAGTCTAGAGAATTTGCGCCGCGATATTACTTTTGCGCTATAATAGGGCTTTGTCCTTGCTCTTTCCGAGCGCGACTCCAATTTAGTTTTTATTTTCCTACGGGCTCAATCATTACGTATAATCATCCACAACTTGATGAAAGTCAGAACTTTAAAGCTTTTTTTACCGGTCTGGTTGCTATGTCATGGGATGTAACAACTATCTTTTGTCTGGATCGTGGCGGGAGAGTGAAGCACGTATGGGAGCTTAGGTACGTGTTCCTGTTACAGACTGTGTTCGTCCTGAGAGCTGAAAGGAGACGAGAACCTCATTCACAAAGACCACGGGCCCCGTGCATTAACACTACACGACTGCGTCTGACCGAGGGATTTCTCAGACGGCGCAAGATCTACATATCTTCCGCAACTCTGCGAAGCACTAGGCCGCGCACCCAGACCTTGACAGCCCTCCAACCCCTGCCACGAGGCAGAGGTTGTAAAGGCACGCAGAGGAAGAATGACACTGCACATGAAAACGTTATAGACCTGAGCTAGCCGCATAGCTAGCGGCGATGGGGACCCTGCCACGTGGGCTCAGCAGCTTCGCAACTGCGAAGAACCACACAAGTCCATTCATTCATCCGGAAGATAAGAGAGGCCTTGCAAGACTCCTTACCAGCTCTAAACGAGACGAATCTCAATAAATATACTAGGATCGACAATACGTCAACCAGAGTGTAAACCCAAAATGTGAACTTCAGTACTGTTATTTCCTTCTGAGGCTCAATCGAGGAACGGTCACTTCACAAGGTGAGAAGCTTGACCGTTCGAATATTAAGCCTAGGCTAGGACTTGCATATGGACGTGTCCAATCTATATTAAAGGATTACCCAGGTTTCCGAAAAATCCATTCCCGTTGGACGCCCTTATTGAAGGCCATCAGAAGCTTGTTGACTGTCAACATGAAGAGATTCTTGGCATAGATAAGGATCACTTCACAAAGGCAGCCGCCATACCGCCCGGCATTTCCGCTGCTAGACGCCTGTGATGCTCAACGTTCATCGAAGACTCCTCGGCCTCCAATGATAAAGCTCATCTCAGGTTTCATTTAGAATTCAGAAGCAGCACGCAACATGTAGGAACTTCTATTGATTCCTAACATTTTGTCAGCACTGTACAGATGCCTGTGAAGATGTCCTTGAGTGGTTCTGGCATTCATCCACAAGAGTGTGAACTGAGCTGGGGCTTTGGTATGCATTTGGGCAGAAAAGGCTTCAGGAGATATTGTCCATTCTACATACTTATCGGTCGAGATCCCTCGTGACCGACATCTGAAATGCATTAGCTTCAGAATCAGTTCCTGGTAAACATAATCGAGTAGGCATCGTGAGTCCAGAGTACCTTCACCAGTGCTGTCTAAACTTTCTCGTCTGTGAAGTTCAGATTTGAAGCCAGGTTGATCCCAAAAATGCGTCACGTACTTTGGCACAACACAACCGAAGCATTTCGAGACCAAGTTCGATCCGGACTGTCATCACTCACTCATTTCTTCGGGGGGGGGGGTTTTCTAGCCCGTCTGTTGGGCATCATTAATTTTTGGAACCTGAATATAATAACGAAGAAAGGAAGAAAGGGAGTCTGAGAGGAAAAGGGTGGGTTAATAGGCTTCTGAAATGAAAATGTGTAAGTGGCTTCCAGGACACGAAAGTCCCTTGGGGTTTATTGTGCCCAAGACACATTTTTCGCACGTCATTTCTTCGTGCCATGCAAGAATTTCATTGCGAAGAGCTGAAACATCGCAAAATCTCAGTGTATTTCATAGTGGGACTTTTTTTCCGGAGGAGACCTCATAGGGTCCCAAGACACCAAATCAGTCTGCAGTGGACTGATGTGGTGTGAAGTGGGTGTCTGAAATTGCATGTTGAGCAACCGGACTCTAAACGTTTGGACTGGAGTAGTGATGACTTCAGTAGATTAGACTAGAATGATTTGGTGTGCAGGTACCCTCATAGTCTCATCTTGTCTGATTCCACTGAGTGGAGCGATAAGAAAAAAAAAATCCTCCTGGTCAATTGATGTGGGGCTAGAAACAGGGTTGTCTGTACAGGCCTTGACTAGCGCGAAAATAACTTTGAGTTTGATTCTTAACATTCGTTCGTGCATCCTGGCCCACGGACATTAATATCGTACTAAACTTAGCAGCGCGCTGGGGCCTGTTATTCAGCTCATACTTGTTAAGTGCAATTATAAACGTTTAGTCTGCTCACTCCTGGAAAGGTATTAGCACCGTCCAGTCGTCCTGGATCTCGACACAACGCGGGTGAACGACTCGGCAAGAGTTGGGTCAACGCCTGTTGCCCCGCCAGCCAGTTCTCTCCCAACCGCAGGGGAACGAAGCCGTTTCAGAGGAGCTTGGAACGAGGCAGCGAGGATAAATTTGCTCGCCGAATTCAAGACCTGCCGCATGTAGCAAACTCGTCTTCCTCTCCTCCCATATCCTAAACTCTACGTACCTTTTTCCTGAAGCGCTTCATCATCTTCATACTCACAACACTCACTGCAAGCAGGCCCACTACTGGACTGGATTTGCTCAGCCTGTGTGTTTATGCTCGTGCGTGTGTGTGTATTTCTTTTTTTTTGAGTGACCGCAAGGACCTTCTGAGCACGTGCATGGCGAATGGGAGGTTCCACACCTCTGACATATATCTCTCTCGAACGCATCATTTCCCAGAATCTGGGATCCATACATCATTCCGACAGAAGCTGTGACTTACTCGGTCTAAGAATCCTTTTCAATTAGGATCGAGTTATCATGACTCGATCATCATAAGTGCAGGGTGGCTCAAAAAAGCACGGCTTCTCAATAATTTACTCTCGAGAAGAGAGCTAGATTCTAGTGAAGAACAAAGCATTTGAGTACAACCCTTTTGGCAAAGTCATTGACAAGAAATGTTCCATATGGTCTCTGGAATTTTGAAAAAAGATGACCAATGTGATCGGCACTGGGAGCGTTCTTTGCTTGCAGATTCTCAATCTGGTATTCCTGTGAACTGTTTCTCAATAGTGCTCTTCAAACTGCTTCGTCGAAAAAGTGCGACTCGGGGCCGATCAGTGGTTACATTTCAGGTTCTATTATATCTGGCATGTGATCATGCAGCCAGACAGTTGCCCGAGGACTACGGAATGCGGCACCTTGGTGCTGGAAGACGAATCGATTGCCAGGGAAGACACTAGACCAGTGGTGCCCAACCTTTTCGGCTAGGGAGCCACATAGCTCACTCCCACAGCCATCGCGGGCCATATGCAGTCACTAGTATTGTAGGAGACTATTTTAACCCCTTGACAACTGGTCGGAAAATCAGTTTGTGGTCAGAATCGTAGATGAGAAGATGCAGAAGTAAGCGGTAGGAATGAATCCAGAGTTAGAATGCAGTCATTTATATACAAAACCCCTGACGCAGCAGCCAAACATGTTTGCAAGACATATGTCACGTGTCAAGTGTCAAAACGTGACACGTGACATATGTCAAGGAAGGTGAGCGAGGCTGACCATTTTGGAGCAAACAGCTTTTCATTATCAAGCAAGAAAAAAAAACAGCTCATAGCTCTACAACTTTGAAAATCGAGATAATAAATCGCGTATATATACGTCATCCGTAGGAAAGGGGTTAAGGAAACCTGAAGGTAATTATTGTGGGTTAGGACCTCGAGGACCACTTTTTGCCCGCGGGCCACGGGTTGGGCACCATTGCACTAGACCCTTCAGAGAGCTACAACTTTGACCGCAGAACAAGTCTGATTGACACCCTTGTTATGATGCACCTTGGGGAATACTTCCGCAAAATGTTTTGCGGAATATCGTCTTTCAGAACCGACGATTATTTCGACAGGCATAGCGACCAGTGGCAGTCCCCAGCGGTTGTTATTTAAAATGGTGAAAGCCATAATTAAGTGAGGGGGGGGGGGGCTTTCACGTACTTCGACAAAGAACTAGTGTATTCAGCGCGTATCAACAGATTCTATCTCTCTCCTGTGAATAACTGTTGGAAGCGCCACGCTCGGTTTTCGTTGGCCCGCCTTGTATATACCTGCCCTCGTGCAGCCGTACTTTCCCGTCGTCTGTTGTTGCCAAAGATGGCTCCCCTTTAATGTCGAACCTCCCAAAGGTCCTTCACGTGAGCAGCAGCTCCTTCGCATCTCACATGTCATATTCATGAGATTCATCATCAACAGAAGGAGAGGCGGCAAAGAATTAAGTCACCATTTGCACTCCCTGCTCGGGCAACCAAGGAAGCATTTCTCGTGCCGGAAGCACCCACAACTCACCAAGGAAATGCCTTATCCCGATCCCAGGTTCACCACGAGAGAAAGAATTCTCACCTAACTCGAATTCCGATTCACAAGATCAAGCCGAGGTCCCCGCCAGCTTCTGCCGCGTCAAGTCTGCTGACATTCGTGGTAGCAAAGGTAGATGTCGCTCTCAACCGTGGTGGGTGTCGCTCTCAATTACGATTCCGGCCTAAGTGTGGAGATTCGATCAGTTATAGATGTCCTGTAGGGCAATCGAGTTGTGATGATCGAGTTATGAGGGTCTAAGTAAGTTTTTCGATTACGGTCGGGTTATGATAACTCGATAACGATCGAAGAGATAAGACCGGGTGGCGGTCGTCAGACGCTCGAGACTCAAAAACATCATCATTGAAAATGTTCGTGAATACCGTCTACGGGACGCCATTTCCGCAGACACGGAAAGCAAGTGCCTGTTTGTTATGCGATATGGACAACTATGTATCCGGTCCTTGACGTCTTTGTTCAAGCCGACGCCAAAACGAGAAACCCTGCAGGGAGAGGGACCGGCAGATGCGGAGCCTCGTCCTGCCGTTTTAATTTCAGACTTCTACCTAGGGTCAATGATGCCGACTGGGTTGGGCGCGTTTATCAGGAAATAGCTCCGGAAGCGAGACCTGTTCGAAGAAGGGCTGTTACATAGAGACAGAAAGGTTTTGCAGAATAAAAACAAGCATCCCAGTACCGTATTGGAAAATCGAAGCCCTGCGACCTGAAGTCTTTAATACCCCTCAGTTAAACACATTTTGAGTCTAGGTATAGATCTAGGCCTTGTGGGTGACTCAATTCTTAAGCTTCACATTGTGAGAAATTCCATGGAGGAATCACCAGATCCCTCGACCTCACGATGTCGGAACCACGATCGCGAAATTCAGATGGCCGATAACCGAAGTCCATTCCCTTTGTAAAAGCGGTCTCAGATCAATTCTCCCTTATGCGACACTGACGTACCTTTCCGTTCTTTCCCTCCTTGTTTGCGTTGATCGCACAGCCCCTCACCTTTAATTGATGCCGTTCACGTTCGTTAGTCACCGATTCGATTACGGAAGCCACAAATTCAAAGTACCGCCGCACTTAACCGTATGTGCCAGCCAGAAGCCGTCAGATCCGAAGGACCTTCGGCTCGGCTGTTGCTAACAGGCCCAGGAAAACAAGAAAACAACTTCCAGTTAAAACAGGTTCTCGACGTAGTGAGTTGTCTGTAAAGCGAATCTGTCGTCAAATAGAGACAAACCCTGCAGACCAGGAAGGGGAGAAGGGGAAATTTCTCACGTAATCTCCATATCGCCACCTAATCTGTCACCCCAAGTGTTTTCACCCACAGAACGCTATGCGAAGACCCAGCAGCGATTCGTATCACCCGGCGATTTTATCATCCCGACGTCTTGTGCAATAAGAAGAAGAAAAAAAACGTTGGCATTGCTGTGGCGACGATTGCCCCCGCGACGATTGCCCCCTCCGCATCGATTCTACCATTCGCCATACGCTACTTTTCTCGTTTGTTTATTTACCCTCTTCCTGTTGATATTGAGTTCGATATAAGAACTCCCCAGAAGGAGAAACAAAACGACATTTCTGTTTTCTCTAGATGAAAAAAAAATATCGAGGAACGACGAGACGGTATAAGCAACAGACCGCGCCCTCCCATGGAGAATCCAAGTTGGCAACAAAAAAAAACGTATAAAAAAATTATCGTTACATCAGACATCAGAATGAAGAAAGACAGGAACCGCCGGTGTGTTTTTTTTTCTCACAAGATATCATCGAATATGGTGTCCTTGGCATATATATTTCATTCCCTTTATCATTCAGGCGATCACCTGGGGAATCGCGAGGACATACAGCAAAACAAACACGCCTTCTCCATGGGAACGGAGCCGTGCTGCTTTGTAAATGCTGGCACGAAAGGAAGCATAATGAAGGCAGTGTACTCACGGGGGGGCTTGAAACCTTTTCTTCCTGTGTGCTCGTCTGGTCTTCCGCTGGTCTGTAAACAGGAATTATTTGCGGGCGATTAATTAGGGCGAACGCGGGAATCGGGAGATAGAGGACACAACGCACTCGTCGGCACTGTTGCTCCGATTGAACATCCGTCGGAAACGGGAGTTGGCACCGAATTGGAGCGACTTGGTGCGACTCTTCCGGGATTTCCGCGTCGGGGGAACCGGCCCTTGCTCCTCGCTCATCTTCCTGTCGAGACAGGTGGAGGTGAAACAGAGACTGACCAGCGCTCGTCCTTGCATGGACGGGGCTGCTTCTCTCATGGCAGACGGCCATGGTCGTATTCCGGGCACGTCTGAGTCGTGGCACGGTGCCAAGGGGCTTCTTGTTTTTTTATTTACTCGCGGACGGTTCGTCGCGCTCTTCCTCATCTGGTGGTCATTCGCGTTAATGAGGGGTGTCGCTCGATCGTAATTGGGGGGAGTCTGGGGTGACGTGGGGGGTCAAAGGGAGGAATTTTGGCGAGATTTCGTGGATCCTTTTCTTGGGTGTCTCAGTCTCACGTGGGGGGGGGGGGAGAATCACCTGACGTGATTTTTGGCAGCTCTCGTCATGATATTTTTATCCCGGCATATTTGCCGGTACTGAGAGAGGTCTTTCCGCTCGTGCCTTTGCCGCTTGCATTCGCTCAACAGTATCTTATTGCTTCCTGACGGAGATATCCTTCCGGATTAGTTCAAACTGGACTCCTAATCGATCAAAAATGGTTATCTGGATGATCTTGGACTGTTTAATCGATTTATTGAACTTAATCAACTCATCTTGCTTCTCTCCACTCAGTGAAGGAAACATGAAATTCCAAAGAAATTTTTTCAACAGCGAAATTTTCATCATCTGTCACTCGCCAGACGACAAAGACCTCATTGTATTATTCTTAATGGAATTCACATCGTACAGTAAGCTCCGCCTCATCATTCATCATCAAATCCGTCTTGAGTTCAGCTGCCCATCCGCCCCGACACCTCACGAGGAAAACTCGTCACCCAGCCCAGATGGGATCCATTAGCGGAGACTCGGGAACATCGCCATCTTTCCTATCGACTCCGCTCGTTTCTCTCTCGTGCTTTTCTCTTGTGCAAGAAGCACAAGAAACAATCAGACGCAGCCTCATTGACGTCATTGACGGAACCTCCAAGCGAAATCGATTTTTCTCGGCTCGCAACTCAACCCAATCGAGGATCTGATGAACTCGATGGGTAATGGCGTGAAATTGCACACTTCATTTATCGGCAGAGAATCGGCAAAGGTGTGCAATCACATGTCTCGTATTTCATTTCGAGCCGCGACGAAGAAAGCCGAGAGCCCCAAAGGCTGATCGAATTGAGTCAGTGCAACGTGAAGAGATACGTACGTCAAAACCGCACGGAGATCTTTCCGGCTGAATTTCCATTCTCCATTG
>CAJPEV010001726.1:18193-58916 GCA_905338385.1 Darwinula stevensoni | reverse complement strand
GTGGGAAAGAGTCTCTGGTGCTCTACCGCACGCCCGACAGGTGGAATCTATGTCTTCCCCAAAGATGGTTCGTCGGTACTCGAGAGTACTGATTACACTGTCCTGACTAGCTGCGATAAATCCTTCTTCTGTCTCTGATCGAAGATCAGAGGCTGGCAGATTTCAGCCAAGCATGGCTAAGAGCAGAGGAGAGACCAAGATCTTTTAAATTTCAGAAGAAACTTCCGTGCATTGTCTTCTTCTCATGGACCTGCAAAAGATGGGCTTGCTGGGCCCTTTTTGTCTCTGCGCTGACACAGGTCAGCGACAATTCATTGATCGACCGATCCTGAAAGGTGCTATCAGTCTTAATGATGTCTAGAGACAGAGACAAGGATTGTACTGCTCGCTCTGCAGCTTTCATTAGGAAAGCTTTGTTCCCTGTGAGCTCATGATGGAAAACGAGCTTCAGCAGTGGGCCCTCAGACTGAATCACCCTGCAGGCCATTCCCAAGGTTAAGTGGTCGTGCAGATGCTCGAGGCTTAATAAACCCTGGCCTCCCTGATGACGTGGGAGATATATGCGCTGAACAGACGCCTTGGGGTGGAGGCTACGATTGGCGGTAAGGACCTTGCGGGTAGCGATGTCAAGGTCCCTCAGCTCAGTTCTGGTCCACTTAAGGATGCCAAAACTGTAAGACAGGACGGGTAATGCCAGCATATTATTATTTATTATTATCATTATTTATTTTATTATATTATTATTTATTAATTTTTTTTTTTTTTTTGGGGGGGGGGGGGGGNCAAAACTGGATGCAATATTCCAGCTGGGGTCTTATCAGCGCCGCATACAACGGAAGAATAACGCGAGATGTCCTACTTGCAACCGACCGACGAATGTAACCTAGAATCCTATTGCATTTGGCCACCGTCGCTTGCGCGTGCGAGGAAAACTTGAGGTCCTCATCGATAGAAACACCTAAATCTCTCTCTCCGTTTGCCTCATCCAATTTAACCTCGCCGAACGTGTCGATAATGCCTCGCCGAACGTGTCTTCATCTCGTTCCCTCGTCTGGTAACGCGGATCATCGTTGGGAAAGTTTGCGATCTGAGGCCATGGTCATTTCCCGATCTTCACTGAAGTCCGTTTCAACTTCATGGACATAAAGCACAGGCCTTGTTCACGAGAACGTAAAAACGTAAAAAAAAAATACAGTGTTCAAAGAAGTTTTTGGAACGTTCATTATTCACGGATAAGCAGCTTTTGAGCGCTCGATTACGGTGCTACTTGATCACAAAGTTGAACGTTTTCAGGGACGGTCATTCAAGGTTTGTGATGAAAGCTCAGAGGATACATTAGTCTACGGTTTCGTATTGTTACGGAGGGAAAGTGGAGACGGACGGCATGAGAGGCCGAAAGAAAGCCAAGGAACGGCCGGGAATTGAAGCCGGGCCTGCATGATTGCCGGTCAGGTGTGCTACCACTACACCACCGAACCCAGGACATTCAGTCGACCCTCTCGATGCCATCCTCATCCGTCACAGTATTTTCAAAGTCTGAAAGTCTGGAGTTCCGTGAGCGTTCCATGAACATGAAAGTTCTTTGAACGTTTTCAGGTATTTCGTCGTGCATTTATATAACCGATCAAGATATGTTCAAGATATGTTTTTTTTTTTACGTCCTGTACTATGGTACAGGACGTAAACAAAAAACATCTTGAACGTTTCTGTGCTAATTGGATGGGGCAGCAGACAAAAATTCTGGCTGTCACTCTGAACAAGGTTCGCACAACTGACGCGAGATGACGCCTGAATCGCCGATGTAGCGATTCACTTCCTGATGGCACTGAAGTAAATACCCAGTACCTTCCATACGGCGCTCGATATTTCCCCACAATCTATGGGAAAATATCAAAACACTTCGATACAGAGTACCGTGAAATTTCATGCTAATTTTTTTGGTAGAGCAAGGTGAACAGAAATTATAAACAGAAATTATATGATTGAACAGAAATTATAAACTGAAAATGGAAGAGGCTGGAGCCCCAGCAGAGTGATTCGACTCCGTGTATGTATCCACAGCACATGGCTCTTCACTCTTTTAACTCCCAACAAATCTCTTTCGTTATCAATATCCAACTTATTTTGAATTATTCCTCATCGCCTCGATTTGGTACGATGAATTTTTTTTTATGAAGTGTCACATATCATGTTTCGGCCTATGCAGAGCGCAGGCTTTGTGAAAATAGCAGCAGTATGAGCAGATTTTTCAGTTAAAAGCTGTGGGTCTTCTTTTTTTTTTTTTACCATATCCTGCATATCCATGTTAAAGATGTGACCCTGTCCAGGGAGACTCCAGGCATTTCTCGAGTCAAAGGTGACGGTTTTCCCGCTCAGGCGAGAACTCTATCGTCATTCTATGGAGTCAGGTCGCAAGCTGAGTCATCCTTCGTCTATTTGACTCCTCAAAGGAAGTATTAATAGATCCGGGTGCGATGAAAGAGATCACTCCAAGGATCTCATCTCGCCCATAACTTCTGAGTGTTGAAGAACCAATTACGATCGATTAAATCAGGAAAGGTTCTATCCCCGTGAAGGAAGCAAAGCCCCCAGAAGGCGATAATCAAGGGAAGGTAGAACTCCCAATCAAACCGAAAGAGTGCTGCATGAAGAACCCCAGGAGAGTAGCAAGGCTTTTTGTTTTCCTACCTTCTAAATTTCGGACAATTGAAATGTCAATGGAATGCTTCCATGTTCATTGCATGTTAGCTGAGCATTAGAATGTTCATTTCACATTCCGGTGCAACTTGCGGCCATAATCAATGCGATGTTAGCTCTAGTACGATAGTGTTCACTGGAAAGAAGGCGTGGGCGCTCCTGACGTACCCATATGTAGATGTTTATAAATTAATCTGACTCCAATATAGTCTCCACAGTACCGGTGGGTTTCGTAATGAAATACAGGGTGGGTCAAGAAATAAACTAAAGCGAAAAGAAAGCTTTTACGCAGAAATTGCAGCACCCGATCCAAAACTCTTCGTGTTCTCGTTCGTATGGACAGTCCGCTTTCGGCCTGAGTTGCCTTTATCCCGATTTAACAGAGATCCAGTCCCACGAAACTTCTTAACCCCTTAAATGGGGAATTTCTCGGACAGAAGTCTACCACCTGGGTCAAAAATTAATCTCGTGAGAGAAACAATTCGCGGTTTTGTACGAAATTTACCGCTCTTTCTCGAGTTTATACTCCTACTTCCGAGTTTCGAATTCATATTTAACTCAAAATATAACAAAACATTTGTCAAACCTCCCTGGGGAGCGTTTCACCAAGACGGATATATACGTCATACTCACTTAAGGGATTAACAGTTGCTAGGATTGTTGCATCTGCTGGAGCAGCTTTTGCAAACTGTTTACGAAATCTTTTCACCACTTCTAAAGATAGTCCGTCACTCTGGTCGGTACCATAACTCCGGAAATAAAGCTCAACTATCCATACACACTCTTGCACTGACAACTGAGGCATTTTGGTCATTACAGATTAACTTCAGTACTCAATAACCACCTGAAGCACAAACAAATACGATTTAACTTAAGTTTTTTTCTCTGGTCCACCCTGTACAAGATGATAAAACAGGAACAAATATTATACTATACGTGAGACCACTGACCAGAAAAGGGTCCACGCGAGTGGCAAGAAAGATCACACTCTCGTATATACGCAATCAAGAATGAGAGTCCGCCGTCTCTTGAAGGTGGGAGGTGAATCGTATCCTCCGATATACACCTCCGTCTCGGAGCCCACAAAGACAAGCTAACAGCATATTAGCGTTAGCAGGACGTTAGTTTGTCAGAGTAGCGTGCCCAGAAAATCCCAATGGGTGGGGGGGTTGACATGAAAAATTGGCAATCCACCCTGCATATATGGCCAAATAAGTTTTGAAAACGACGCCCATTAAAGCAGTAATGGGACTCTGAGGAGTTATATTTAGGAATTTATAGCATATAATCACACTTATTTTCTAGTTAAGATTATTAAGAACATCATGGATCCATGATGCTCTCAATAATCTTCACTAGAAAATAAGTGTGATTGACTCCATTAATCCTCTCCAAGAATGACTCCCACCATCCCTGAAACATTTTAAGGGCAGTTCTTGGGAAGGGTTCTCCTACTGCAGTAATACCGGGTGGGCCAAAAAAAAAAAATTTCCGAACTTCGTGCGGCTGCAGACGAGACACCATGCTAAGCATCATCTTGAATTTTTGTGTCATACCCAATATAGGTAGGTGGCTTTAGGAAAATTTTTAATGAAATTCCTTGCTCTGAACATGAGTAAGAGCTCTTTCCGTAAAAGTCATCAAATGAGCAAGTGTGTCAGTGTGTTTGCTGGCGTGCTGCTTCGGTGGGCGATCCATGGAAGACCCATCAAGCAATTCTTTCAGAGTTCTAGTGCATTCCTTTGCACACTCGCTTTTTTGACATCGCGCGGGAGAAAAATTGTTGCTCACGTAGTCTACAACCAATTTCGATGAAGCTTTTGTTATATTACCTGCAAACATTGCATGTAAAAGCCTGTAACTTTCCTGCCGATAACTCATATGGTACACCGCCTGCAGGTGTGTAAAAAGTTCGGAACGTTTTTTTTGGGCCACCCGGTATTTCAGATATGCACGACTAACAGCAGCTACAAATTAGGATTTCTCTGACAAACACAGGCTGGGAATATTAACGTTCAATGGTTACAAAAAAAGATTCTGCTATTCAAAATTAGATTTGACACACCAGTTCTGCAACTTACTCATTTAATATGATATAGTTATGCATATGTGCTCTTTTATTCATATGTGCTCTCTGAAACGTTTCTTTGTTGGAAATTCGCAGGAAAAGAGTAATGCGTTAATATTTCTGATGCCAGATCCATTCTTGCTACTGCTGGAATTCATTTGATGAGATCATTACAGGCAGAACCTACATACTTTTCCTAACTTCTTTCATGAATTATTACTCCTAGATCTTTGTCATATGAAGATGTTTTCAATCAAAGACAGATGAAGGCATGCCAAACCCATCAATTCTTCCTTTTAAATAACACCCCTAAACGAAAGGAGATGAAAAATAAAAACCTTTTCTCATTTCAGCAATATCACTATTTTTTCAACAATACATTACTTAGTCTCAAGGTTGACACGAAAGACAAGAATATGCACAAGTGCAAACTGATGAACTTGAGGAAACACCAAACTGAAGGATTCTCTTCATCTTCTCCTCACCGGTCCACTTCCCCAAACACTATATCAAGGGTACCTGGAAACAACATAAATATTCCATTGTTTAAAATGGTTATCACATTGCCCACGGCTAACCCATTTTGAGATGGGGGGACCATTAGTTCTACAGTACCAATGATGGCAACGATGTCAGCTAGCATGTGATTGCGACCAATCTGATCCAGGGCTGCAAGGTGAGCAAAACCTGGAGCCTTGATCTTGCACCGATATGGCCTGGATGTTCCATCTGAAATCAAGTACACACCAAATTCTCCCTTGGGTGCCTCAATGGCTGTATATGTAGTCCCTGGTGGCACCTGATAGCCTTCTGTGTAAAGCTTGAAGTGGTGGATCAAGGCCTCCATGGAGCTCTAAAATGACAACAGCAACCATACATTCACAACTTTTGCATATGCTATGAATGAAAAAAAATATAAGAAAAAATCTAGTTCATTTAAAAACAGAGGCACATGTTAAAGCATTTTTGGCAGTGTTCTCTTCAGCTGTGAATTGAGAGCTTAGACAAAGACTCAATTGCACAAAATGTTCTGTTCTAGCAAGCCATGTTCATTCAAGCCATTCATGGCCTGGGATACTTCCTGTATTACTAATAGACAAATTTGCTCAATGGTTGTTTCCAGTTTTCAAACCAGAGCGTACAGGGAATAAATTTTTGTTCATTTATAAGTTGAACTAAGGTTTCACATTCACAGCTATGAGGTTTACCTCAAGCTGAGTAATGGAGACACTTTAATACAGTGGAAATAATCAAATCAGACTGTTCACATACATGCCCCACTCAAAAACCCAGGTCAGCTTTGCACCCCTTAACCCCCTTCTAAGACCTGTACCTAGGCACATCACATCCTTGTTTCAATAAAGATTACCTACAGGAAATATTTTCGTCATGGCATGAATAAAAAACAAAAGAAATAGGGTTGCAGCAGTTCATGACACTGATATTTCATCTTTATTAATGAGTTAATATGGGAAACTCAGTTTCGCATCAGTAGGATGAGGCAAATGGGTGTAGACTTCTCATAGCCCTGTCAGATTATTGCTGATTCTCTTCTATACTAAGTCAAAAGTAACGCAGGAATTTAAGTGGAAGGCTTGCATGAGGGTTCCATTGCAGGGAAATTTGACCCTAATAATATTTTATAGTTTTTGGGCATTTGCTCTTGAGGTCAGGCTTTTTGAGCTTCCCCTTCTGTCCTCCCAAATATTTTTTCATAAAACAAGGCACTAACACCATTTAACCTTTATCATACAAAAGCTCCCCTTTTTGGGGTAGAAAAAGTATTCCAAGTTCAATTGAGGAGTTCTCTGGAAAAAGGGCGTATGTGCCCATACATCCGTATGGACACATATGCCCTTCTTCCAGAGAACTCCTCAATTAATCATGACACCATATTGCCTTATTCAATAGTGTTTCTTCTGCAAAATAATTTTTCTTTCATGTTTCTATTGCAAATAGTAATGAATATATACATTTTTTTCTCTAGTTCAACAACATGATTTGAATGCCAAAAAACCTTGAAGTGCAGTGTGTACCAGAGATTTTAAAATCAGTAAATAAAAGGTTAAAACATCAGAAAGAGACATGCACAAACCAAATTGGTGATGTAGAAACAAACAACTTTCCAAAGCTAGGTAAGCCTACTCAGGTCAGGGCAAAATGCAAGGAGTGCATGGTAGAAAATCAATGAAATGAATTAAACTTGTTCCCATTGGTGTTATGACTCAGATTAACATGCTGACTGCCAAGGGGTTTGGAACCACTGTTATTTCCAATGGCAAATGTGACACACCAGCATGTCATCTGGTGATCAATATGTTAAGGATTAACCATTGTAAGTGAACCTACAAAGAAAAAATCTGGATTTCTAGACCTGCACCAGGGAATCACTTCCATTCAGTCTTGTACTTCACTACTTTGCTTCAATCTGCTTTCCTTGCATGCTTTGGATTTGCTGAGAAGGAATTTAACATTTTCAGAAAAAGTAAATAATGCATGAAAATATAATTTTTTTCAATATACATACCAAAAAAAAGCAACTCAAAGGTTCCAAGCCATGTAATGCTCCCCCCCCCTCCATTTGAAAACAACTACTTCAACTCATTCACTGTTGCTTAGAAGTTTGCACATTAAATGCCGAGTGCTATGAAAAAGTCAGGCACATTAAATTTTTTTACCTAACTGACACAAATTACAGTGCAAATGCAATTCCACAAGAAATGTATGAAATAGTGATGCAATATCACATCAGGCCAGCACACAGCGAGAGTTGGGGCATGATGTGTTTACATGTGATGTAAGCAGTGAATGGGTTGTCACTGATGAGGATGGAATGTTTTGTGGGTGTTGGGAAAGAGTTCAACTTCACATGTATATGACCTGGAAGATGCATTACTACGAAGTACACAACTACTACACTTGCCAGCAGGAATAAAAGTAAGTTAAATTAAAAGGTATTGCTAAACCTTATTGAACACCCCTTGTATTTTTCCATTTTGCTATAAAATTATCTTGAAAATCAGTTATTCTCAATTTTGTCCCCTCTACAGAACCTTCCTTCTATTGGGAACCAAAGAAGAGAATGTGCGATATGATATAGACTGAATGTGATAAAGATGCCCTTGAGAACTGCCTCAAACTCAAGAAAACAGGGAACCCCATGGTCTGCATCCTACTCATTCCTTTCCTTGAAGGCCTGCCAGGACACTGTTAAATTTTCCTCCCATTTTAATTTTTTTCCAGCTGCAATACATGTGTGCAATTTTATTTTGCTATTTTTTACAATAATTTCATTAAAGAAGAAAACATACCTTCATTTCAGCTCGTTTTGGAGGAGAGACTTTAGCATCATCTGTTCTCACTTCTCCAGGGGGCATCTTATTCAGACACTGTTCAATTATACGAAGACTCTGCCGCATTTCCTCCATTCGAATCAGATACCTGAAATCCCAATCATGTACAGTGGGAAAGATTCTATGAGAATAATGAATCAAAATTAAGGGAAGATTCCTGATGCATCCATGACTTACATTATGAACAAGTTTCATTTAAAAACCATCCTATAAATAAAACGAGCTCTAACAAAAAAATTGTTAATGGAATAGAGGGAAGCTGTTTGATTGAAAGTCTAAGGTCTGTGCTATAAAACAAGTTTTCACTATGCAATCAAACATTGTTTACAGTAACTTGGATGTTAGTACTCAAATTTCTGCATGCATTCTTCAGGGTTACAATTAATTTTTAATTAGGAATTTTTGTGACGGTTTTTAGAAATAGCAACAATATGAAACTGAAACACATTCCATTTGAGTTCTGTGGAAACAGTGAAAGTGAAGAACACATGAAAATGTTCACTCCACAAAATTACCACTTATCTCAGGAGGAATTATAGCATAACCTGTACAAGGTGGGCAGAAACTCCCTATACCCCAGGGATATTCAGCATCCAGAGGATCAGTGAAACCTCCATCGTTGATACGTTGCCATGTTCTGTGAGACATCTACCGAACCATTTAAGTGCCCAGACCTCACTACTTATAACAACTTGCTGTGGGGCTGCATCAAAGAAATTGTGCCAATGAAGCGCTACAAGACAACTGAGGAATAGAAAGATGCTGTTCGTGAAACATTTGCTAAAATTCCAAATTCCAATACTGCGAAAGATGTCTCACAGGACTTGGTGACGCATCATTTTGTGCCGCAACAATGATGGAGCTCACACAGACCCTCTGGATGCTTAATATCCCAGGGGTATAGGGACTTCCTACCCACCCAGTATATACAATATTTTGCAACTTTTCCTTTTGACCAGTTTTTCCAGGCTACTGCTATGGTTAAGATATATAAAAACCACAGAATAAGAGGGAGAAGTCACATATGAATGCCATTACCGATCATAACAGTCTCCTCTCTTCCCAATGGGTATGTCAAATTCCATTTCATCATAGGCATCATAAGGTTGAGCCTTTCTCAAGTCCCATTTGATGCCCGAGCCTCGTAACATGACTCCACTGCATTTTAGGATGAAAGACATTTTGTGTGAAAGGAGTTTTTAATGAATGTTACAGTTCCTACTGATGGAAAGATATGAAAGACCTCATGCCAAAATTGAGTGCATCTTCATAGCTGACAACTCCAATGTCAATGGTTCGTTGTCTCCAAATGGGATTGTTTGTCAAGAGATCCTCCACCTCATCCAGTCGTTGACCATATTTGCTGCTCCAGTCCCATATGTCATCCATAAGGCCCAAAGGCAAGTCCTGTTCCAAGTAGAAAATATCACAGTACCTAGATTATTATTCCTTTGAACAGGTGCATCTCTTTAACAGTCCATCTAACAAAATGACAAAGGAAAGAAATATATATGGTGCAGAATTTCATTTTAATCATTTTTGTCTTCATGTTAGGAGTAGGTGCATTTTCAAAGCCAGCAGATTACAGTCTTTGACAGCAAGGGCTCACCTAGCTCAACTGCAAAAGGTGGTGGTGACTGATAAGAAGCAAAGAGTGGTCCTGGTGGGAAATTTTCTTGAATAAAAAGACATTGTGTCCAATCCATACCTCTGTTGAGAAGTTGTGACTAGACTTTTGCACAAGGAATTGAGGAGTTCTCTGGAAAAGGGGTGTATGTGCCCATACGTCCCTTTTTCCATATCCATGTCCATGTGCTGCTTTAGGTGACTAGTCATAGGATCAGCTAGTAGTTAATTGCATATTCAGCAAAGGAGAATCAGATTTTCCCATGCTCTCACTAAACAGCAGGCCAACTGCCTGGGAATTTCAATATGGCTGCTTCCATGAATATTCCATTAGCACTTGCATGCTGGATGATTTTGGTGGAATTATTTTGTCCTTTTAAACTGATAGTGGAGGAAGAAACCAGACATGAGGAAAGGGATAGAAAGAGACTGAGTCATTCAAGCCTCTGGAAGGATGTGAGAAGTTGGAGATATCCATGAAATAGTTGAAGACTCATATGATGAATACATTAATAATGGATCACTACTGAGTAATTGGTGAATGAAACGTGTCCTAACTATTCACATTTTCATTGCTATTTTTCAAGTAAGAGTTTATTTGAAATCTGTAGATGCATTTATTGATTATTATTAACTAGAAAGAAGTGGTGTAAGACTCATCAGAAAAAGTTTCAGCAGTGCGGATATGGAAAAAGGGTGTATGTGCAGGAACACTTTCTGCCTGCATCCCAGCAATGTGAGATAATGAAATTCATTCAAACCCCAAGTTCAATAGGAAAAAGGCCTAAGATACCATTTTACTGATAATTAAGTTTAGACCAGCTTCAGATTAGCTATGGGAAGTTTTTATTGTTTATCTAAAATTGCACCTTTTGCACATACGCCCTTTTTTTTTTTTTTAGAGAACTCCTCAATTCTGTGACCTTGAAAATCACAATCTCACTGGAGTTGTAAGGAAGCTAGAGGCTCCTCATTGCAGTCATTAAATGCAACTGCCAGCAAGGAGGCAAATGTAGCGCCATCTCACATATGCCCCATGCTGACCAACTATCTCAGTCATGCCTGATCAATGAATGATCTACGATCATAGTTTCCAGGATGTTGATCATTAGAGATGTACCAGATATCCTGTTACTATCTGGTATCTAGTGACTTTACAGGACATCCAATTAGGCCAGATTGAGGGCCAAATGTTTGATGAGGGGGATATAGAAATGGGAGTGATATCTGATGAGAAATGAAAAAGCAAGACAAGTATTTATGAGGAGTGACCACCTCTCCTGAGAGTCTTTCACAGTGAGGACTTTTCTATCTTCACGCAAGGTTTTCTGGACATCTGCCAGATGTACTCCAGAACATTTTGTGGCATGAAATTTGAATGCAGGGTCATATTCCCCCAAATAGCTCTAAACATATCCCATGTTTCTTCATCAACAATGTTTGGAACTTTATGTCTTACGCATTGCATAGAAAAATAAAAGGTAAGCATAAACTTGATTCTTCCTCACCAAAGACACTCCTCCAGGTCGAACATAAGCAGCGTGCATGCGGGCACCAGAAACTCTTTCGTAGAACTCCATCATTTTCTCCCTTTCTTCAAACAGCCAGAAGAATGGTGTGAGAGCACCAATGTCCAGGGCATGAGTTGTGATGCCCAGAATATGATTCAGTATCCTTGTAATCTCACCAAATAATACTGCAAAATCCAAGTAATGTATAAGTTTCTATCTTAAAGGGGTTGTTAAAAGACCCACAAGCCTTACCTCGAATATACTTTGCTCTTGGTGGGATATCAATATTCAAAAGCTTCTCAACTGCAAGTGAAAAGCATTGTTCATTGCACATCATAGATACATAATCAAGGCGATCAAAGTAGGGCAATGCTTGTAGGTATGTCTTGTGTTCTATCAGCTTCTCTGTAGCCCGATGCAGAAGTCCAATGTGTGGATCCATTCGCATGACTGTCTAAAAAGAACAGCAAAGAAACTCAAGTTGAAAAATATCTTGAAGGATTATCTTGCATTTGGAATTCACCTCTCCATCAAGTTCCATGACAAGTCTCAGGACTCCGTGAGCAGCAGGGTGTTGAGGACCAAAATTGATGGTGCAGTTCCTGAGCTGCTTTGGTTCCCGAGGAGGTTCTAATGCATTCCAAGGTGTCTCTCGTATAGATGCCAAAGGAGAGCCTGGTTGTGCATAGAGGACTGGACCTCGAAATTGCTCCAACCATTCCAAGTCAGGAGTCCATCGCTTTGCACCTCGTCTCTGCCTATTCAAATCCCGAACAGAAGTGACTTAACAACTGCCTTTGCCATTGCACACAAATACACAGCACACTGAATTATGCTAAGGCCTCACTCAATAAGAGGAGATTGAGAATGAGTATCCCAGTGAGAATTCCCTGTGACAAAGGCTCCCAAAGAGGTTGGGAACCTGGATACAAGCCTGCCCTTCTCAGCCAAAGACCTCAATGCTCCTAAAGACATGACTGTATACCTGTGACTAAGATCACTTCAAGTAAAAAGGGAAAGTTTTGGGCACTGCATCTAAAAGAAAGATGGTCCACAATCAGCACAAGCACCTTTGCACCACATCAGAAAAATCATCTTTGTTGCTACTAGATTAGATTAATTCTATGGCCAGAATGAAACAGCAGAGAATTCTGTTTGCCTAGTCAATACAGCAAAGGAAACTTGCTAGAAGCAAAGAGGGGTTGTACTGACATTTCATGCCTAATGCCTGCCAACAGGGTTACACAGGCACCCCCTTCTTTGTTCAGATGGCAGTCCAATATCAAAAACTTATTGCACTCTCAGAAGTGTTTATTTCTCACTCAAGGACAGGCAATGACTTACAACTGGTACAAAAAACATCTACAATGAAAGGATAGAAATATACAGGGCATCCTTCATTTAGCCTCACTATCATATTTCATATTTCAAACCAATGCTCCATGCTTGAGCCACTTTAAGCTCCTTGAATATTGATGCTAATGGCCTTGATATGCATCTCACCGAAGACCAAGGATATGCAAAATTCATAATTAAAATATCATAGAGTGAACAAATACAGTGAAAATTAGACAGACTTGTCATCTGAGGACAAGCACATATAAAGAGCATCCAAAAAGGTCTGGGCCAAAAAGGCCACCTTCCACTTGTGCATTTAGAACAAAAATTTTCCTGTGCATACAGCAACTTATTGCCAATTCCACAATGGATGCATATGTATGCATAAGAAAATTCTGATTCTAAATGCAGATGAATTTTTTGGATGCCCCTCATAGTAAGAAGGCTATGTGATTCAATGTGGATGGTATGAAAGAGATGATTTGTCAGAGAAATGCTACAGGCTCAAGAGGGGGCACCTTACCTGCACACAAAAAAGGCAACAGCCTGGAATGAAGCCAATTAAAGGACACCCAGTATATGTGTGAATTTGTTCATTTTGTCGAGGGCACTTGATCTATGCCTAATTGATAGAAAGTCTACTCATGAAGTTACTTTTAACAGTAAGGACCTAAACACTAGTACAGGGGTGTACATAATTACAGATAAATGAATTCGGGGGCATGAAAACGAGATCAGACAGAAGGCACAGCCATTTGGAAAATCCACCTTTAACTGGCTGGGATGAGAATGTACTGAGTGGCAAGCTGATTCTCATCTTCAGGTGTCATGATCATGTGGACAAGTTCATGTTGCCCTGCGTGAACAGTGCTGACAGGGATGGTCTGGGTAGCTGAAAGAGGGACATGCTGAGGTTGAGGAGAATCTGTCTGCGGAAGAACAGTCACTGTTGTCCCTGGTGATTCAAGATGCATTCCCATCTTTTCAGCATCTTCCTTTGAAATGCTTGCAGTCACAGCAGTGGGACTTGCATAATGAAGTTCTGTAACTTCTGCCATATCTTCTATCTTCACTGGGTGGTGCTTGAGAATAGCTTCCTCTGGTGAAACTGATCCTGCTTCAGGATGAGATGTTCTCAAGTGAGAGATGATATGTGGGCGTCTGACAAATTGCTGCCCACATATCTTGCATTCAAATGGTTTCTTGTTACTATGTATGTACATGTGTGAATGTCGATTATCCCAGGAACTGAACAGTTTCCCACAGATCAAACAGGGATATTTTCGTTCTCCAGTATGTGTACGCCGATGCTTGATCATGCTACTTGAGTAAAGGAAGCTCTGGCCACAGATGTTGCAGACATATTTGCGATCATGCTGGTGAACTGATGCAATGTGGCGACGCAAGCTACCAGTAGAGCCATAACTCTTTTCACAACTAGGATCAGGACACTTGTAGGTGGCATCTTCCATGTGGGTTGACCTGAAGTGGGAGTCCAGATTTGCTTGATAATTGAAAATCTTGCCACAGACTTCACATTGGAATTTTGGATTTTCCTGATGCCTGGAAACATGAGCTCGAAGAGCATTATGAGAAGAAAAGAGCATCCCACAGAAATGGCATGCCAATTTGTTAGCTTTGTTATGCATGCGCATATGATCAACAAGAGAAGGAACACTCTTCAGCTGCTTACCACACACTTCACAAACAGCTTCATGAGTCATATAGTGGACTTTTCTCTCAGGTCGTGTGCTGAATACAATTCCACAGATTTGACAAGCATACCCTCCAACCTCACTTGACTTTTCATGCAGTTTTGCATGATGCCTGAGTGACTGAACCAGCTCAAATCGAGCCCCACAGATCTCACACAGGTGTGGACGCTCTGTCACATGGGTTTTGTAGTGTTCCATAAGTTCCACCTTGGTCTCTCTTTTCTCTGGGCAATACTTACATGCATACTCTGTACGATGGAGCTCATTGCAATGCTTGAGCAGCCGAGAATAAAGCAAGAAAGATTTGTCACACATGATGCAGCGGAAGTCTGAATCCCCTTGATTCTCATGATCTCGAATGTGCTGGAGAAACATCTTCTTATATGGAAAGGCTTGATTGCAAGCTGGACAAGTATGAATCTCATTTCCTCTATGTTTTGTCATCATATGATTTTTCAGTCTTGTCTTGGTCATGAAGCGTTGATAGCAATAACTGCAAACATGGCAAAGGCGCTCATAAGCTTCTGCATCCGTTTCCTTGTGCCTTTCATAGTGAGCCTGGAGCTCCTCTCTAGAATCAAGTGCCTCCTTGCAAATCTTACAAAGAAGCTTCTTCACTTTCACAAATTTCTTCCTAATTCCTTGTTGTGAATGAGAGGAAGAATCATCTTCATCCATATTTCCCAACTCTCGTTTTCCTTCCTGGTCTTGCTCATCAACAGAATCAGATAAAGGCTCCTCCATGAAAGGTGTTGAATCTTCATCAGACATAGGAGTATCCAAACTCCCTTCTTCAATCATTTCTTCTTCTTGACCCTCATCATCTCCCATCCCCTAAAGAAAAGCAGCATACACACTCTTTGTGAGGAAACTTTGGCATAGAAGCTTATCTTATGCTACTTCCTCATTTGAAAAACTTCTCCCTCTCTTTCCCCCCCTTCAAAAATTTTTTCCTCCAATATATGTTGCTTTAGTACTTGGCACTTGGTACTTCAACTACAATTACACTGATTGTTGTACCATTGGCTCAAGCAGAACACTTCCACAGGGAGTAAATCCTCAATGTGGTTGAAATCACTAGTTAATCATAGGAATGAGCACTAAAGACAGGGTGAATTACTGAATTCTCTGGTTATTATTTAAGTCTCATTACTAAAAGAACTATTAATTCAGCTTTTTTAGGCCTCACCTTGAAATGAGCATTGTTGAACTTATCCATGAGCCGTCTTCTAACATCACTGAGATCATCTTCAAGGCTGGCATATTCTTCAAAAAGTTTCTTGCAAGATCGACATATAAGCAACGGATCATGCAGCTTCAACTCAAAAGAAGCAGCAAACTCCTTCCAAGCCCTCTCAGAAACTGGGTATGTGTCTGGCCCAGAAACTTGAAGAGCTCCACGAGTTCGTGCTGTGATGTTCACTGAGCAGACAGCACAAGAAGTTTCTGCCATATCTCCACGCTATGAAGTAAAAATCACCCAGTGAACACAATGTTCCAGGATGGTGGTTGTAGTTTTCCTACTTTAGGAGAAGTAGGAAGTTAAGGAAAAGTATGGACATTTTTGCATGCAGTGCAGGTATAAGCTCTTTTTCGGTGGGCATGTTTTTGCACATTCTACAGCTTAGCCAGTGTATGGTGGGAGCTTACCCTAAGTGTTCACATGGTGCACATAATGTAGGGATACAAATGCCCATTCCCAAGCAGGCAGTTCCCATTGTCCTAGTTGGTAGGACTGAGACATATTATTCTCAAACTGCAACCCATAATGCCCAAGTTGGCAACTTGGCTGCCGGCAACTTCTCCTACCCTAAATCAACTACAAGACCAATCTTCTTTTTCATTCTTGCAACATGAAAGTTTATTCAGTAAAAAAATGCCATGGATCAGTCGAATTATAGGCCTAACACAATTAGACATACATTCAGAGTGGTCAGCCACATCTGTGAATAGTTATAGGTTTGTGCACCTAAAAATTAAACACTTCATTACTATCCAGTAAAAATGAATCAAGTTTCAATATTTCACACATGCCTACCCCTAGATTTAACAGACATGGCAGGTGAAAAGGCAAAGGAAGTGGTTACCCATCCAATCACACCTTCAACAACCTCAAAAAACCCAGTTCCTCATATTGATATTCACCCCCTAAATCACAATTCTCCTTCAAATTTGACAGCAACCCTCAAAATATGCTGAGATGTCTTCTTTGGCCACCTTTGAACCCAACCTCTACTGCTGCTCTTCCAGAGGAACCATTCTGATCCAAGAAAATAGCTGAATCCTTATTCTGCAATGTATGTCTGTTGGAATTTGAACCAAGCAAAGCAAACCTTACAGTAACAGCTGCTCAGAAATCAGATGTGTTGATCATCAGGCATTCAGACCAAAATCGAGCAGTCTTACCTAAAAGCAACATTCGGAGAATAACTGAACATTGCTTTTAGGTCCTTTCATGCCTGCCATCACCAAGTAATGGTGTATCTGTGGAATGACTGCTTCAAGATTCCAGAGAAGAGCACATACTGATTGATCATCCTGTGGTCATTGTGAGCCTTGATCATCCCAACCCTAGTAGATACATGTCTCCTGTTGTTTTATTGTGCCATATTTTTGGAACAATAGTTTTCAAATACCAAATAGCTCTGCAGTGACATGTTCAGCAGTACACATCTTGTTCACTTCAACAAATCTCTAGCATCACAGCTTCAAAGCCTGCCCAACAGGTGCTCAAATTTGCTTGGCACACAGCATGAGAATTGACAGGTACTAGTCCATATACTACAATGTACTATCAAGTTAAAGTACCTGATTAAATTAGGTTAGGTTAGGACAAATACTATAGTACTTCAGTATATGTGTGACACAATAACATTTTCAGTTCACCTTTCCTGAAGTTCCTCAGACATATCATAATTCACATCCAAAGGTATCTGCAGAGATGTTAAAAACCTCATAGTTCACATTATTTGCAAATTACTCACAGATGTCAAGTGTCAAAGTAGCATGTACAGACAGTACCACATTATTAAGCGTAAAATTAAACAAGCACTTCCTCACAAAAGTACTGCTGGTCTTGTTTCTTGCAAGTACAATGTATTTGCTGTGGCCTTTAAACCTACACTAAGGTAAGGTTGTTTGAGTAAAAAATATATCACAAAAGGGCACCTCAAACTGGTAGGTTTATAAATGAAAGGGAGTGACTAACATTTTGGGGACACATGGTCCCCTTCTTCAGGGTATCAAAAGGAGAATGAAAATGAAATAAAATAAAAAAGATAATGATGAAGTCAAGTAAAACAGAGTTCAGTACAATGAAATAGGATACGACAGAGTCAAGGGGGGGGATATAGAGAGATAGGAGAGGAAAAAGGGAAATCACCAAGAGAGGATAAAATAAAAGAAACTGAAGAGACAAAATCACAAGGCAAGAGTATAATGCAATGGAGAAGAAATGAATGAAGGAAGTAACCAGGGGGAAAGGAAAGGGCAAAGCAAGGTCAACAGGCTAGATTTTAGAGATGATTGTAGGATTCAATTTGTCAATCCAGAATTTTTCACATTCCTTGTAGTAGAGAGGGTTGGCTCATTTTACATGCTCTAAAGCAGTGGTGCCCAACCCATGGCCCGTGGGCAAAAAGTGGCCTGCGAGGTCCTAACTCACAATAATTGCCTTCAATAGTCTCCTACAATACTAGTGACTGCATATGGCCTGTGATGGCTGTTGGAGTGAGCTATGTGACCCTCTAGCTGAAAAGGTTGGGCACCACTGCTCTATAGGTAGGATGGTGAGATCATCAAGGCAGTCATCTTTGGTATAAAATTCAAACTGGTAGGTTTGTTGTACTTGAGTTTAACATAGCAAATGTTTTCCTTGGCATGATCCCTGAAAGGTCTGCCAATTTCATCCATGTACTGGATTGTTCAGTTTAAAGTGGTGGACTCTTTTCATTGCAGTCACATCAGACTCACAGGCCAAGCTAGGCCTATTATGTGCCTTGGCTTAAACAATGAACAGGGAGCAAAGGTCTTCAACCCAAAGGTTACACAATACCGATCAGGATTTTTCTTCTAGGCTTAGCCTATTGTTTAGAACATAGCTGATGAAAAACGTTTTGGCCTTAATCACTCGATCATGGGTGATTTCATTCGGGTAGTTCATGTTAGACTCGAATCTACTGTCAAATGAATGAGTGAAATAAATTCTCTCTCTCTCTCTCTCCCCCCTCTGTGGGAGGTTAATTTTCGACGGCACGTGAACGAGGAAGAAAAATGGGAAAGGCCTAGTCTAAATGGGGTTCATTGTCCGCTGCTTCACATGACGTTAAGCCTAGGCCTGTTCCTCGGGCGGAAATCAAGAATAGGCTCAGGGCCAGGCTTAATGCCTTAAATGAATCCCACGCTGGACAACCCGTAGGCCGATGTAAGAAGTTACAATTCTTCCCCACCAGCAACCCTGAGAAAACACAGATCTACCGTGCAGTTATGCCAAAGTTTGATTTCAGTTTCGCGCGCAAATGACATGTTAAGATTACGCTGTGAGCTATTTGGAAGTGTTCAAAGAGCATCAGAGGCGGGGGATGACTGTCAAAGACGAAACTGGGATGAAATGGTGGAGAAAATAAGCCAGAATGAAGACGTACTCAACGTTATTCGAATGAAGAGGATCGACGGTGGAGCTCCGACGCCATTTTCCCTTCCAACAACCGTCACTGCTCTCATGACGTCAATTTGTTTGCCAAATGCCAGTCACATTATAACATTATCTTAATTTATTACTCGAGAAGAGATTAGGCTAAAACAAAAGACAAAATTTCCTAAATTCTCATCGTACTTTTCTTCAGATCACATGGTCTCAATGTCATGCAAATGTTCACTCTCTGTTAACTCCCTATGAAAGAATAGCGACGAGTTAGCATCCCTGCTAGCGAAAGCAGCGGGAGCGGGATATCCGGCACCCCACAGGACACGAAACTCGTAGAATGAAAGGGAGAGCGGGAGTATAGAGATCTTGGACAAAGCGAGGCCTCTATTACGTTGAATAGTCTGCCCGAAACCCGGGAAATTGAAATGAAGTATAACAGATTCCAAAATGTTATTAGGACCTTGCGTTGATGCATTTGCATAAGCGCCATATCCTCAGCAGTACAATATTATATTTACATAAAAATTTTTCCATCTCATCCAGTTCGTGGCGTACTCACGACGCTGAAATAGCACGATCAAGTCCATTTCATTCTAGACCGCACGTCCGCAAAGTATTTCTTCTTTTTTTTTTACATTGAAATGTGATTTGGTTCGTTTTTATCTGGATAATATCTAGACCAGAGATCAATACATCTACATGGAGCAACAGTTCATTTTGTCAGGTCTGCAGGCTCAACAAAGTCGGAGGTGATTTATTCCACTCCGAAGCGAAAATGTATCGTGGAAGTGTACATCAAGAGTGAGTCGCATGCACGATGTAGACCAGTGATGCACAACCCGCGACCCGCAGAGACCCTTTTTGCGGCCCCTTGGATGCCTCCGGTCTCTAAAGATCCATATTTATATGCGGCCTATTTATGCTCATGGTCGAGGGTCTGCGGTCCTCCATCCCCTCAAACATGAGCCGAAATCTAAATTTTGGCCCTCTACGTGGAAAAGGTTGTGCACCACTGATGTAGACAGACATTTCAGGTTCATTTCCGAACGCTGAAGTGCCGTCAAAAACCTCTCCGTGAATGGTCGTGGACATGTTCGTGGAAACGTGTGGGTACATAAACGTCGAACGCACAAGGCTAAGGGGCGTGCACCCCACCCCCACCCCCGGTTCTATATATTTTTTATAAGCCGGCGCCTGTTTGTGGGTACACTTAACAGCAAAAAATATGCATCGTAGGCTTACATCAGCGCTATTTTCTCTTAAAAATTTTTAAATTCAATATACAGTGGATTGGAATGTCATTTGGATTGTGAATTAGAAAATAATTCACTTATTAATTGAATAGTCCTATTGACTCCAACTACATGAATGCAACGTTTTTCTTTCTTAAATAAAGTGAATGCGGAGAATTTTCAGCAAATGAATGAGTTACTTTTTCTTCAAAGGGACATGACCTGCGTAGATTAAACAGTTCTGAGGTTACAAAAAAAGGTGAAAAGTCAATGTACAATTCGCTTGGTGCAGGAGTTTCGAAACTCAGCTGCGCTGCTCTAAAAGTGGTACCGTCCCAAGTAACATCGGAGCATCCAAGTAATTTTCAACAAACGTCTTATTTAAGGATCAGCCAATGCGCAATGAACGTCCTTGAAAACTTTTTGACCATAAAAATCTCATAAATTTAGAACTTACTAAAGCATTCAAATTATGAGCTGTAATCAAGCAGAGCCGTTTCTAGGCGTGTTGGCGCCCAGGGCAAGAAGTTCCAATGGCGCCCCCTCCCCCATTTACCCCGCTTGCGCCCCGGGCGATCGCCCGCCCCTAGAAACGGCCCTGTAATCAAGAATGTGAAACAAACGAGCCAGACACAAGTAGCTAAGATCATCCTCTGTACGAGGTATGTCCACTGAGTATCCGACTATTGGCATACGGAGATTCACAGGCATTCTTAACAACATGTTCTCCTGAAACCATCCTGTGCTTACAGAGTATGGTAAAAATCGAATTACGACTTTCAGTTGCATATCTATGCGATTTTAACGTTATCTTGTTTCGGTTTGGGGGACATTTCTTGCTAAAATAACTATCAGATGGTTTATTGTTTTTCCACTTGTTTTTCATATTGAAGAGAAAATCAAAAAAAATTTTCCTGAAAGTTCATTAAGAAAATTCAGCTTTTCGTTAGTTCACGTTTGAGCAGCTCTCAGCAAATTTATCTTGTTTAAGGTCATGTCCATTTTTTATTACTTCTTTCATGGTATAGTGTTACTGACGGTGCAGTGTCTTCAGGGCACAGCTGCGACAGGAAGGCCCTATGTCATGATGTGACCGATGTGAAAAATCGTATTTCCTTTTATTATGTTTACTTCATGAACCTTTAAAAAAAAATTGTTCATTCTACTCATTCCTGTCCCCCCCCTCCTAGGGCCTGAGTTTACGTTCATATTTCAACATTCAACGAGACAAAGTTGTCGAAAACTGTTCATAAAAATGGTGTATTTCATGCCCTACTTTCTTTCTACTTTCAATTAGAATGACCGAACACCATTTCAATTCGCACCATAATCTTCTCGAAAGGCTCATAAACACAGAGTTTAGAGAAATATCTGATCCAATGTAATGAGACATGGTCTTCTCGTCTTGTCACTTTTCTATTCAATGACGAAAGATGTGCGAAAGTATTTCTGTAGAGCAAATACAACTCCATCCTGTGAGTCTCGATGGTATTGGGGTAGTCTTGGGACATCCACACTTCACTTGCGCAAATAAGACCACATGTCTCACGAAGGAGCGATTCCTTCAGATGATGGATTTTTACATTTAAAGAGCCGGCATTAAAAGGCTCTGCCTCACAAGAAATCTCGCCTAGTCACTTTTTACTTTGCTTTCCTTCAGGACGTATCAATACAAATGAAGGTTCATCATCAAATCGATGCTTTCATACCAATGATGTTTTATTGACTTCTGCAGCCGAGAAGGAAGAAACGAGAAAGGACAGAACAGAATGCAAGACTTGAGAGAATGTTAACTTCAATTCACATACGGAAAAAAAGAGGTCGGTGAGGATGTGAAGAATTAATAAATATGCACTCACCTGTCACTACCACGTACTTTCTCTACTAAAGTAAGCACGGATACGAGACAAAAATGCTTCCCTAATGGAAGTATATCAGCTCAAACATGACAAACATTCATTGATTCATTATTTTATACAGAATCGTATCAATATGTATGCACATTCACGCAGGAATGAGAAGAGGAGGTCGCGGGAAGATGGAGGCAGATGATCGTCTACATCGGGGATACTCCTTGTTCTCGGGAACATTGGGAAGAATCCCGTCATGGTTTCCTCATGCCTCGTCCTCTCCGAAGCCTCATTTCTTCACATCCTTCATACCTGAACCGATGAGTGTCTCGATATCCCCTGCGATATCCGAGGTCGGGAAAAATCTGCTGTACCTACGCAGAACAAAATCACTCGCAATGCATCATGTTAGTACGATATCGTCAAGGTCGGCGACCGTGCGTGTGACTTTCCAGTTTACCTGCGAAACGGTTTCCCATCGGGAGCAAGGAGGAATTTTTCGAAGTTCCACGTGATGTCGTTCCTCGTCACCGGACTCCAGACGATGTACTGGGGGTTCGTCATGAATTTCACCGGTTCATCGTGAGGCACGGGGAGAACTTCCCGAAGATACTGCCCCAATCGCCACCCCATCAGGTCAGTTCAATCGCAAACACGACACTAACAATGAGAAGCAAATAAATTCTTGGACTCACTTTGAAGATCGGATGAGCCTTTTCCCCGTTCACGTCAATCTTGCCGAACAATGTGGCTTTCGGTTCGAAATCCCCACCAGGTCGTACGCATCGCAAGTGATTCAAAATCTCATGATTCTGACCGTTCTCCTGTACAAAAAATGCTGAAGCAGTGAAATTTGAACGTTGTATCAACGCAAAAAAAGCTTTGCACTAACGCACACAATAGACGGTGCGATTGCAAGAGCTAGCAGAAAAAAAATTCAAAGAGCCGTATGCCTGGGTCCAGTGCTTTCAAGAGCTGAACCCATTACTTGGCAAATAAAGGAATCGAGCAATAAAAAATCTAACGCAACATTTGTTTTCAAAACTTGGCTGCAACTTGCAACTGAAACGCTTTTGCGTATTAAAATGTGCTTCCAGATGGAGACGAAACCAAATATAGGGTTACATTTACGAGCAGGCCTCTGAATAAAAATCGAGCTGCATGAAACAAAGCGTGCGGCCTGTGTAAGCCTTTATAGCGTATTTAGTAACTTTGCTATATAGACTAAAAATGCACAGGATTCGATGTAATGGATGTGAGGCTTAGTCTCAGCTAACATCGTAGTCCATAGGTTAAGTGAACCCAAGAGGATCTTGTTGGCACGAGGGGAAGACAAGTAATGTTAGATGTGGAGATAAAGCGTCCTCATCCGTGACACGGGGGAATAGCTAAAAGTGAAGGTCACAGAAAGCCATGGAGGACAGGGTCGTCGAAGGGAATTGTGGGGCCCCGAGGCAAATATTTATATAAGGCTTGCCTTTTCACTCGTCCTTCCCCGCTTTAAACACTCACTCCTTCATTCATTGCTAACAATAGTTCAGTAGCATAGCGTTTGGCAGTATGCGTTGGAGGGCCAGGGCCCGGGGCAAATTGCCCCTTTTGCCACCCCCTCTTTACGGGCCTGCTGGAAAATTTCGTTCAGCTAAAGAGAAAATGATTTGTTTCCACTCACTTGATATCCGAATTGGTTGCAAGGAAAAGCGAGAATGGCGAGTCGATCGGATCCATACCGTTCCAACAACTCGTTCATCCCCGTGTAATCCCGAACCGTTGTACCTCAGTAACTCGCCACGTTTTCTATCAAAATCACCTTCCCGGCGAATTTGCGCATCGGGATCTCCTGCCCTATCATAGAAAAGTCCTTAATTCGATCCGTGCCTTCCGAAAGGAAATCAAAGCCATGGGAATAGCAGTGAAGATTCGTCAGGGGTTTAAATCTCGTACTTCCTCTCAAGGATGCCCTCGAAAGGAATTAAATAAAACCTGAGACAGACCTGTGATGCTGTCGGCAGAGAAGTCAAAGAATTGCGCCATGTCCTTATTGGAAAAGGCAGAGAGAGTATCCAGCACAGACGAACACTTGTGGCTCACTGAAGAACAGCCAGCCCCCATAGGCAAAGGAAATTACTTCGTAGCCTCCGGGGATCTGCGTACGCCTCGTCCCCGTCGTCTGCTGATGACGAAACACCCTCGAAAATGAGTTGCCGCCTTCGTCTCCTCTCGTCACCCTCTCGCAATACGCGAGAGGTCGTGAAGAAATTATCGGCCGTGTCCATCAGGCGCAAGCGTGAGAGTACCATTATATTCCTGGAAGGTTCGCGTGCGGATCGTTTGTTCGATATCTCTCCCTCATCACTCATTCATTCTCACGCTCTCACTTCGCCTCCATGATGTTAAACGATCCAAGGCATCGAGAATCTCATGTTCTCGAAACGTATCGAAATTTCGGATATCTCTCATCGGCACTCGATTATTTTCTTTCCCGTTACTCTATTTCTGCTTTATACTCTAGTCTTTTTGTATCTAACACTGAGCACTCTTAACAGGAAGGAAATTCAGGGGGTGTTCACGTGAAATAGAGAACTGTGGATGCTGACGTGAATGGTCCGATGAGATGAAATCCGAATTCGCGCTGGTCTTGCATCCCAAAAGAGGAGAAGCATCCATGCCAGAAGCTGTTGAGTTTAAGAGTTTAAGTGGAAGTTTCACTTCCCAGATCTTACAGCCCCATTTCATCGAGGCCCTTCTCTCACCTTTCTCAAGGCCTTTCAGAGGGAATTCTTCATACACTTCTGCCACACTTCTCCACGATAGGCATCATCGCGGAAGCAAAGTAAGGCAAGGAGAGAGAGAGAGAGAGAGAGAGAGAGAAAACATCAAATTCATGGTTTATTTTAATCGAAGTTAAACTTCTTAAAATCAAATGTCACTGCTTAATTAAATAACGCCATGAAGGCAAACCAGATAGCACACAACGCTGCGAAAATATAGCGCTGACTTTGGTACTAAAGAAAACCACCCCTGAAAAACACCACGTGCTTGGCTGTCAGCTTTCATACAGCCAGGAGCTTTGAACTTTTGACGGTTTGGTAAAGAAATTCCATTCATTTCCGCAAGGTTAAAGGGAATACTGGCATGTACATTTTGTCGCGCTTCATCCGCAGGGCAACGTTGGCAGGAGTCATCACCTATTACCGACTGCATCGGCACTGTGCCTGTGCTTGTGTTCTCTTGATGTTCATGCCTTTAAATGACCTGGGGTCATATTCATTGAAATTTCACAAGAAGTGAGACTCATGCGATGTTCGAAGTTCTTTTCTAATGCTATTCACGAAGTATCCTAGGTCCCCATCTCGTTCGTACAAATACTACTGAAATTCATCAAGCTTCGAAGCTATTACTGTATAATTGTATAATAAGCCAGTCAATCCTTATTGGTCTTTGAAGCAAGGAAGCCAATCGTAAAGCGGAAAGTAAGATGGGTATCGCGCTGGCATCGTCACCTACTCGTCCCATGCTGCAGGAGTCCCCTGTAAGCTTTGTGCACACTCCATGCTGTCGTTTTCTCTCTTACAGGAAGTTTGAGCATTATTGTAGGATCTGCTAAAACTTCTGAAGCACTCTACTCGATCACCGCACTGAATCTCATCACAAAAAGTCTAGTCCAAGGATTCTGACACGCAAGAGGATAGGTTCTCTGGGGCCTTTTTCACGAAACTTCTTTAACTTTTCTTTAACTTTATTTCGGCTATATTTCGACTTATCTCGACTCAAAATAAAGAAAAAATAAAGACACCTTTGGAGGTCTCTCTATCTCGACTTTAACCTCTCTGAGGGTTACGGAAACTCACCTGTGTGTATTCTTGATAACATGCCCCAAGCGTTGCACGTGCATTCTTTCTGCCACTTGTGACTTACTGCTCGTATTCTACTCTACCGAAACTCACCTATGTGCATTCTTATTAACCTGCCCCAAGCGTTGCATGAGCATTCTTTCTGCCACCTGCTCTCCGTGTTCACACGACCATGGCTGCAAGGCTTCACCTAATTCGAAAGCAAATTTGTCAGGAAAGAGTACTTTGCGACCCCCCTGGCCACAGACTCCATCTAATATGGTAGGAATGGAAAGGCCATGACCATTACCGAGCATGGAGTGAATGGAATCTGTGGCCAGGAATCGAAGTGCCACACATACTATCAGCTGGATTGGTAGTGCTCCACAACGGGCAGTACCTCTTTGTATTTTCGCCTGGACTAGGACACAGATATCCAAGAGGAGACTCCGTGAGAGTCTGAATCTGCTCCTGAGTCCTTCATCGTCGTACTCTTCCAAGGGGCTGTTTCGGTCGCAAAGTACTCTTTCCCTCTAGGACACAGATATCCAAGAGGAGACTCCGTGAGAGTCTGAATCTGCTCCTGAGTCCTTCATCGTCATACTCTTCCAAGGGGCTGTTTCGGTCGCAAAGTACTCTTTCCCGACGAAGCTGCCTTCGGATTAGATGAAGCCTTGCAGCCATGGTCGTGTGACACGGAGAGCAGGTGGCAGAAAGAATGCTCATGCAACGCTTGGGGCAGGTTAATAAGAATGCACATAGGTGAGTTTCGGTAGTCCTCTGAGAGGTTAAAGTCGAGATAGAGAGACCTCCAAAGGTGTCTTTATTTTCTCTTTATTTTTAGTCGGGATAAAGTCGAAATATAGCCGAAATAAAGTTAAAGAAAAGTTAAAGAAGTTTCGTGAAAAAGACCCCCTGGTCTTAGTATCAAGTTCGGCACCATGGAGAGTGATGCTCAATTCAGGCACCCTAAACGAAGGAAGAACATATTGGCTCAATATTATTGCATCTCATAAGAATTATGTGGCAATTTAAGATACCTTAGGACCGTTCGTAGATTTGCGATTATAGATACAAACTGCTGCACTTTTGTGAACAGGAAAAATATTCAATATTCTTACGAGCAGCGAGCGAAGAACCTCAAGTGTCCTAAGCAAAAAGGTTTCATCGATACCATTAGATCAGGGATGTGCAACCCGCGGCCCGGTAATGCAAAATAGGATAACAGATAAATTTATTTGCGGCCGAAGGCCCATCACAATTTTGGTCATCCCTTAGTAACAAGAAATTGACTCACTTCCCTCTAATTTTTCCTCACGCGGCCGGTGCTACATATGTCAGGAGGAAGAAGGTCCTCAATGCCAAAGGCTATTTTTGGACTTTGGAATTTCCTAGGGGTGGGGAGAAGGTAAGGATCATCGGCCAATCAGCGCGACCTTATGCCCTCTTATGCCCCGAGGACAAAAGAGGGGAGCCTTTTCTTTTGCATTCTGTGGCCCGCGTCAAGAGTCACACATTTCCATGCGGCCCACTGCCGATAAAGGTTGCACACCTCTGCATTAGACGCTCGACTCCGGCCCCAAGTGAACTCGGAGTCCTGAGTCCAACAGCCTCATGCGGCTACATGAAGAAAACCGGGTTTCTACCTTCACCACGAGATGCCGTCCGAAGTATAAGGCAGCGCATTAATAAATATAAGAAGATTTGAATCAAAACACACGAATTAAGCAGCTGTCTGAATATGTGTCTAAAGGGAGACATGAAAACACCGACCTCATCCCATGATTTGATATCTTCACATGTGAAACCGATTCTTCCAAATGAGATGACGAAATTGTCCTAACCGGAAGGTAGCAGGTTTGATAGCCGGTGATCCAATCGTTCTCGAGGACCGTTCAGCCACACGTCATGGGGTTCATTTCTATAAGAGGACTGAATCGAATCTTGTAGCTCTTGTAAAGGAAGTGGAATCACAGGAAGAGAGATAGCAAGCAGGAGGCTTCAAAGGAAAGATTGAAGGAAACCGTGCACTCATTTTCCATCTTGCAGTATTTAGTGCCTTGGAATGAATGGAGTAGGGATCCTTGCAGCAGTCTGCATGCCTGAGGAAATAAATGACGAAGGTGAACCTGGCTTCCGCATCATGGAAGATCATTGCCGAATACCACGGCGCGAACCACCTGCTCGAAAGATTCACATTTTATTATAACTTACTCTCTGCTGCGATCGATTCGGATTCGAGGAGCAGCTATAGGGAATGGACATCATAAATAGCTTTAAAAAATGGTCGTCCTGGCAAGGGAATCCTCCGGATGCTTTACATCCCAGATGGCACAGTTTGTTGGACCAACATAGGCCCAACTTTGGCGTATAACCAAGTTCAGTTTTTGGTCATTTTGCAAGGTGTAAATATTTTCCTTTCCAATCTGATCACCAACGTGTCTGAAAAATCTACTCGGACTTTAGCATCGGAGGACATCGTACGTTCGGATGAGGAACCCGAGGGATTTCGTCCACGGAAAACGAGCAGATACGAGGATCATTCTCATCTTTTGCGTAATATCTTGGCGTAAGAACTTCGTGATCTTTTTTTTCTTCTGCCGGGTTTATTCTCATCTAGATCTGACGAGCATTTTCTCGCAAAGCAAAATTTTTTGTTCGTAATTAATTTTCTTCTTATGAAAAATTTTCTACTCAGAGAGTCAATGACAGCGCTGGTTACATGCAAGCGTGATGTCCATGCCTTCTCTTCCAGTAGCATGTTCCCCCTTACGAACGATGGGGAACGATGGGGAACGAGACGTTCGCGTGCCGATCGACAACGCCCAGAGCGCCAAGAGGTGATCGAAGCGTCTCATACTAGGGCACTTTTCCTCATTTCCTTTTCTATGTTCCGACGAAAAAGTACGAATCAAGGCGCCGTACACAAACAACCTGGGTCATAGGCGATTCACACGAGCCAATGCTTGAGCGCACTGTTTACCAGTTGTCATGGCAGCCGAGATTCTCATAAATCGGAGAACTAGCGCATGCAATTCCGTGCCGACTTCGAGTCACTCCTGGCTCCCATGTAAGACCTGCATGGGACACTGAGGGTCATTAGTGATTCCCATGCAAGCCAACGTGATGATCGATGCACTGGACCTATCGTAAGGAGACGTGGAACGCGATTGTTGAATGAGTGAGTGCAGTCGGAGTGGCACAAAGGTCCTGCGAAGAGGTTAAAATCAAACGGGCTTTCCTCTAATTTTCCGAAAAATTCCAATCCATAGTCGGAATCGGGCTTCCGCTCACGGAAGTAAATTTCCGACTCATTCGGGTTTGCCTTCGTTATTAAAAAACGGCTCCTTTCCATTCGAAGTACGGCGTGATAAATGGGATTACATTATCATTACGCAACCTCCCCTTATTAATCCGTGATTAATTTTTAATTAATCCCTATCACGGAGCTCTAAGTCCTATTCACTAATGCCATTACTCAGTACCTCTTCATCACTTTCGGAAAAGATCGCGACCCATTCTCGACTCTCTCTCTTCTCAAAGAGAGTGTAAGAGGAGAACGACCGAGTCCTGCATCTTTTATACTTGGATTGATCTAAGACGTGCGGGCCGCCGGCAACCAGGAAGTGTAGAAGACATCTGTGAAGCAAGGCGTCCATCGTTTCAGAGCAGTTCCTCTCCCAACAGGAAGAAGAGGCTGTGATGCTTTTCATATCCCCTGTGTCCGATAGAGAAATACACATAAAAATACCTTTCTTCTCGAGAGTGAAAACTGTGCGCTTTCCGAAGCATCACGATTGTGTAATTAAGGGGATATCGGAGGCTGCTGGGAGTCATCCACCATTCGGAATGTAAACTAAAGGTGTCGGGTGGCTTCATTAAGGTGTCGACACAGAAAGGTCCGAACGATCAGGAAGGATTTTCCGAGAATATTCGAAACTGGCTTTTCCGACAAGAATGAGGAAAAGGATCGTTCGCTTAAACGTCGGAATTCGAATGTAGGTCCCTTAGCCGTAACATTTTGCGAAAAAGAAAGGGAAAATTCCGCAAATAAAACGAAGTCGGATTTCCGAGGATATGCAAGAAAAATTTTCCGTCCATTAGAGGGAATGCAGGTTTACATGCTCTCTGTCGGAAATTTTTACAATAGAGACTCGTAAATTTCCGGTCTTTTTTTTTTTTACAGTGATCGGTAGAAGATGCTGAAGAGATAGAAGCGACGAAAAAAATTCGATATCGTGTCAGCATAAAGTTTTTCTGCACGTTCCATCTCAAATGAATGATAAAGATTCAAACCAGGCTATGAAACTTCACCCAGTTTCAAACGCAATCATCTTTCAAGGTCGTAGAACCGAAAATCGCAGAGAAAAAGCAATCTGTTTTCTGCTTCCCGCCAGGTACTTGACTTGAAGGTGCTCAACGCGACTGAGAGGAGATGGCAGGCAATCTCAGTCATGAAATAGGTTTTTCATCGTTTCTCATTGTCCGTGTTATTGTGATGTGCTTCGCATTTCTTAAGTTAAGGGTTCCTGTTCATTCGATGAGGCTTCTTCACTTCACTGAGTTTCTTCACTGAGAATCTTCACTGAGTTTGCAAGAAATATCAAAATTGACAGTTGACATACAGAAAAGCACGATTCACGACACGACAAAACTGCAAGAATGGAGAATTAGGTTTTAAGACTACAGAAACCATACAAATCAATTATTTAAGAAGGCGGCGAGAACACAGATCAACCGTAATCTATCTATATACATACCGACCGGCGGGTACAAAGAGATCTAATTTTTACTTCCGAGGAACTAACTCCTAGCCTCGGTCTACGGACCAAACATTGGGCATGGGCAGGGCCTTGGGGGCAGTTCCAAAGTGTGTTCAACCATGATTATTTTTAATTGAGGAACACATTTTTTCTTGCAATTGCCATCCAGTGATCAAAGTCGAAAGTCACCTATCTACACACCCCCTGCGTACACGAGTTTTCGACCAGTAACACAATAAAAGAAGTAATGAGAAGGAAATCCTCCAGTGAGACTGCATGCCGCCCGCACTCAGCCATGTTGGATAGGGGCATATTTCTAGTTCACTGGGATTTTTCATAATTCAACATCGAAATTTGGTCAATTTTAAGCACTGGGTGAAATTTATCGAAACCTAGCACAAGTCTTCATTTATTTAAGATGTCATGCGTAGAAAAACATGAGACTTCCACGAAGTAAACCCTTGATATTACAGTCCAATTAATTATCGCCTATTTCTTCACTAAAGCGAGGGTGACGCTTGATAGAATCAATCGCACGGTATATCGAAAGGCAAAATCGACCGATAGTGTGTGAAACTTATCTACTGTAGATTGCCTTAACCCCCTCCGCTTTTCTTAGGTACAGTCCAATCCTTAGTATGAACCATTTTTCATAGCCTCTCTCTCTCTGTCGCACGATTGGGTGGAACAGTCGGCAACAAATATTCAGCCGAGTACGGTAATATACAAAGGTTGGAGTGGGGTGTGTGGAGGGAAACCGTTCGACCCTGGAACTCATTCAGTTCTGCTCTTCTCTAGAGTAGAATGCAAAGGTGTCTTTCCGTTTCCTCCGTCCCTTTTCCAAGAGGTCTGCTTACTGCCCATTCAAGTCGCGTGTATACTGATGACCTACGACCATTCCACGTCTGCCTCCCTTGCAAAATAGTAGATACGGGATACGTGATGTTTGAATGGGATCGCAAAATGATGCTACTACTCATCATGATTTTCTCGGCTGGTGGGATAATCGAGAACAGACCCCCTTCGCACGATCCACGTAGTTGAGTCTTCTTCCTACTCAAGGCAGGATGCAATAATTTGCTTGAAATATGATTGTAATGAATGTGAATACGACGACAAGGTCGACACCTCTGATCGACACTGAACTAATGGGATACCCTAGGGACCAACCTTGGCCACCTGTTAACGAATTAGTACTTTATTTTTCCCGTCCTCTATTCAGGATTCCTTCTCCAACGGGACATACTGGGAACCATCCGGACAATGTGACTAATGTGAATGAAATGGGAAGCAGATTGAGTACAGCCATAACGCCCTGCCTCTCTAGGTTTTCCTCTGGGATTTAGCCATTTATTTCACCATATGTGGCACAATCACTCTTTTCTTTCCCCTTTCTCTTTGTCGTGACTCTCGTCAACACTCCCATCAAACACCTATTGGAAGGGGACACATGATTCATATTATTTTCACTTCAAACGATTAAACGTATCTTTGAAAAATTTCCCCCAATGCTTTATTTTTCCCGCCCTTAGTAATTCTGTGATTAACAGGTGTGTAGTGAGAATGTGGGGGAATGGGCGGGAGAGAGGGAGCGAATCGATTGCGCACGGGAAAGTGGTTCACCTGGGAAACAAGGTACAGGAGGGGGGAAACACACAGGTGCAGGGAGGCCACACCATGCCTATCCCGTACCCGCAGACGCATTCTGCTTTTCCTGGAATCCAATTCGGTCCTGTTCATGATCGACCTCCTTCTACTGCCCCCTTATTGTGTGGACAGTAGTGTTCGACGACAGCTTCTCTCCTTCAACATTCAAAGGTCCAGGTAAGGGTAGGATATTTTCCCTTTATTTCCTCACATCTTCCTGGGCTCCAGTTCGCTGGAAATTAGATCAGAACCGGGGGTTTCAGAAGTTATTTCAGGGTTTTATCGGCACGTGTTCCTTCCAGTCCGATCATACGAATCGATCCTTCATTGATGACCAATCATATCACAAGCTCATGTTTGCTAAATTCGATCAACCTGAGGTGGAACTAATTGCATCCCGAATCCTGGAACTATTCAACTTGAGTTATTCAAGCCTTCCAACTTATCGAAAGTAAGCTTATCATCGAAACCTGTCATTTTCAGCATTAACGATGCGGTTGGGATTTTCGGGTTGCCAAGCTGGCCATCCCTTCCGTCTAATCGATGGATCCATGGAAGTATCGTAGGAATGAAAGAATTTTATTTACGTCATCTCGCGATCGACCAACGATCGATCGGCTGCCATCAGATTGATAGCTCCATGGAATCAAGCCGGCTCTCGAGAGTGTTGGTGTGAGCGTCTAGCCCTTGACCTAGAGTACATGACCAGGTACGAAGGCAGATCGAAGGTGTGTGGATCACCATACAGGGTGGCGCAAAAAAACACCGTATTGCTTGAGGTATAAGAGCTACTGTGGAAATGCTATATATATATATATTTTTTTTACCACATTGAAAACACTCCGGAAGAAAAAACTAGATTCATGACAGCTTTGAAGTCTTTAGGTTGTTTGGGTAAAGAGCAACAGTCATTGAAACTTCGGTAAGAAAATTCCACTTTTTCACTTATCTGGAGGAAGCGGTTTCGGCATTTCTAAACTGACCAGTTCGACTTGTAGCCAGAGTCGCCCATGAATGTATTCTTAATGCTATATTCTTGAATTGTGCAGCGTCATCATGTCGTATCTGACAAAGGAAAAGTTCCTGCGTTAAAGAAGGGCTGGAGTGGGAAGAGACTCCACAGAACCGAGTTCGCAATTTGATGAGAAACTCTCATTATTTCACTAATCTCTTCCCTCTCCTATCCTTATGCCCTAAACATACCATCAAGTTCTGGTCTTACTTTCTCACCTGAGGCCTAAAGACACTACACAATCAAGAATACTATGATGACGACTCTGGATTTAAAAAATACAACCTTTATGATGGCAAAGGAGAAATTTGTAAAGCATTGCATGCACCTCACGCGTGGGAAAAGTTACATTTGATGACTGCCTTTTAATTGACTGCCACTTTTTTCCATAACTTCAATCTTTCAGGAAACAAATTTTTTAGTGCTTCCAACGTGAAGTAAAAAATTACAAAGCTCGTAGAATCTCCACAGTCGGATTCATAAGGCGTCAAACATGACGCTTTTTTTGCACCACTCCATATTTGAGGCGAAAGTAAAATATAATTGATATGACCCTGTGGATACGAAATGATCTATTGTGATTTTCTTAAATTTTACACTTATGAATATTGTACTTAAGTAGAACAGGAAATAACTGATACCATCTAAATTCTAAAGGTTCCAATCCCGAATCATAATTTCTTAGGGTGCAGGACGAATCATCATTGACTCAATGTTGGAGTGAGGCAAGATGCCATCTTGTTAGAGCACAGATGCCGTAACCAAGGAGTCGGATCACCAGTTGAAACCTCCTTTCTCTATGGTTAGGGTCAGAATTACCCAGGGCCTCGTTCTACTGGGCTACCTCTTTCGTCAAATGTGCAGGGTAGCACACTTTATTTGACTCCCCTGTGGAGGCGACTGATGTAACTTCGACAAGAAAAGCATTTATTTCTGAAAAGTACATGCAATTATAAGTTTTCAGAGATACTTTTGAAATTTGGTATGTCCACCAGGGGCGTGTCAACACGCTTACAACTGTGAGTACTAAATTATTAATTAAGTGTCACGAAGTGGGCAGAGTAGTCCTTCGTGTTCTTCAGCGCATCAACAAGGTGCTTGACTGGGAAACCGCCAGTCACCATACTTCTTAAGCATCCTGGAGAGCGGAGACCATCGGCTGCAAGTGAATAGGAATCAGTTTCGGCCAGAGAGGGGTAGGATCCTGCGCAAGTGATGACGTTCAAGGGCCGTTCTACGATAAAAGCAGAAGCAGCAGCTTGCTAGTCATAACTTCCCTTGCAGTTCAAGGTGTACTTGGCTCTCGCTCTCCTCTCATCTACGTACAATACACTCGCACTATTCGGCGTCGTCTTGACAGCGCTCTACAGCTCTGACAACACTCATTTGCTCGCGTGTTTAACTGATAGCTTTATGTTACATGCTTTCATTCATATTCTTAATAACATTTGTTTGTTACGTTGGGCAGTGGCAAAGTATACATTGTCGCATCCTGCAAGAATACTTAAAGAAATCAGGAGACAGAAAATGTATCACTCCATGAATTTCCAAATTGCCTAGACAGGACAAATGAATGGCTTCAAGCAGTGGGAAGAGGATCTGTCCCAAGATATGCATTTGTGTGGTTTCATCACCACTCTTTTGATTCATATCATTATAAGTAGGGCTGTACCAGTGGCCACTTTTGGCCGATGGACCGATGGCCGATTATGATCTCATATCCATCGGTCGGTGCAGATGCCGATTGTGACATGTAGATGAATAGCTGAAATCCCCGATATCAAATGCTCTTTCAAATAGGCCTATAATGATGCCACGTCCTACTTATTTTCTTTTAACACTGTCACGATGGCTGTTTTGAAAGCATAGATGTACCTGAACTACCGATGGTGGATCGATGCATCACGATGCATCACGAGATTCAGTCATCTCGCGTCTCGATAGGACGGAGGTTCCAAGTCCGTCGTTTCTTGCCTTGATCGGGGCGCAGAACCTCTTTTCGTCGTCTTCCGTCATCTCTCGTCCGTGATCGGGGTGAGATGCGACCATCGCTGCGGAAAATGAAGCCATCGATGCCGATTGGTAGTGATATTGAGCAATCGTGACAGTCATACTTTTTTCCAATTGCTGTTGAGAATCATAGGCTGTGGCGTGTTCACGTGGTTTTTTTTTCCTCATTTTCTTCGTCTGGCATGTTCTTCTTTGAGCATCGGCATCGAAAGCTCGCAAACCTACCAAGAGCCAATACCAGCGGGTCGCCGATGGATCGGTACAGCCCTAATTATAAACCGGAGATACAACATTTCGAAGGCATGCCTAAACACTCATAATTAAATGTACCTTCCGGAAACAAGAAGTTTTCCTTTTCAAAGTTTTATCAGTTGACTCCAAAGGGGGCTACATATTGTATGCCAGGGTGGCACACATTGAGGAATTTCAATATCCTCCCTTGTGTCGTCTGCAGGGAAAGGTTCGAGCACCGCATAAAAAGCATTGATTCCATACGAATTCAACCAGGCAATGCGCTTGACCACCTCGGATTTTGCATTGCGATTCCAATCAATGTAACAATCTGGTTTTAAAATAAATAAAAACAAACAAACAAACAAAAACAAACAAGAATCGCCTCCATCGGATCAACGGTTAGAGAGACATCGTCCCCCCAAACTTCGGGGGAAAATGGAAAAGCTCCATGGAAAGGAAAAATTTCATCTCTTTCATCTCGCATGGAGACGTGCAATAGCTTGAACCGAAGCTCTTTAATAGGTGACCAATTCGCTTCATATATCCTTGAAGTTTGAATGATATTTAAGCATCAGAGTTGTTTTAAGAAAGGGAAATTTAAGCACTTTTGACCCAAAAATATCCTTGTGGCGGGGGAAAATAAAAATATCATGTTACAGTAAGTTGCACTTCTCTCTCGAGTGAATTGATAAATCAAGTTACTTGCTTGACTTTTTTTCCTTTACATGGAGAAAAATCCCCCTCAAAATTGGAAACGTCTAATTTTTGGCCATCTTTGGTCGAGTATTTTTCGATGTGGCGGAGTACTTACGATATCAACGGTAGTGGCATTAGATTGGGGAGTTCGAGATCTTCCCAAGGCCAAACTACCATACAAATCGTCAACGTGGAACACTCAATACATGAAAATCTATTGAGGCATAGAATGTGAACAGGTATACCTGTAAACTGCAGCCATTGCTGCTCGAGCCTCTTGATTGATGATTCATTGTTGTTATGACGTGCTTCGACAGTTTGGTCCTTGGATTAGGCCTCTACTCGTATTTGCTACCACGCGTTTTAGTTGCTGTTAGCTAGGCCACAGAATGTAAACTGTCTCGGGGACTTGCGAGAGTGTTCTTGATAACTAATGAAGACAACCCTCAAACTAGCACTCTCTTTCCTTGAAGTTATCATTGTTGAGATATACCCATCTTTGCCGAGAGGGAATATGCCTCTTATATGAGTTTTGTTGTATATAAGTGTGTTTTGCATTTGTAGAAATGTCAGGACTGGGAAGGGAGTGAATGGGTTGCGGTTCTTCGAAAGCGACGGAGGTTTCCTCCACCCAAGCCACAAGACATGCTAATCCCAACTCTATCGCTTCCGTCGAATGGAAACAAATTCCCGAAGGAGTGAATGGTGTCAGACGAGGCGGGGGGGCGGGGACGGGGAATTCCATCGCATTCGAAGTGCCTGTTTCAGAGAGTATCATCAAGAAGCATCCCCCAAGGAGGCTCCAGAAATTGGAGGATCAACAGATTGCAACCCTGAACCACCAGACCATCGAGGAGAAGCAGGCTGAGGCAGACAGGAGGAGGCAGAGGGTAGAGAACCATCACGAAATTATTTCATTTTTTATATTTCTGGTTAAGGCTCAATAGAAATGCAATGCCTATTGTGTTTCTTTCAGATTTTGAGTCAGAGAGTGCAAAGTGCGAAGAGGAGATCGACACAGACTGCCCGATCTGGCTCCCGATCCGCGGATCTGGATATTGTGAGTCTTCTGTCGCCAACCCGTCCATCACCACACTCTTTCTTCTCTCTTTATTTCTGCAATGTGTCTTTGTAAGGCGGAGGGGAAGGCACCACCGATCTTGAGACCCATCGGAGGAGACGGGGATGATGGGGGTGCCAGTCTTTGATTCTCTCACCAGCGGTTTTTCTCCTCGTGGACCAACTTCATTTCATTCGCACGTGACCACATGATCCTCGACCAGTGATCTTCAGACTGCAGATATGGCCTGTCTCGACCGAACGGTTGAGATGTTCTATTTTTCCATGAGAATGTGATCTGCATCATCTCCCAAGTGTTTTTGACGAGAAATCGCTCTTACGCGCACGAATTTTTGGACCCCCAAGGAACTTGCACAATCTGATCGAAGATATTTTCTCAGATGTTTACTTCATTCAAAGTTGAACCATATAGCGCCTAGAGAATGGAAAAATATTTTTTTATATCCAAGGCCAGTGACCTCTCGAGAGACCTCTCTTCTCAAGAGAGAGGGAAGAAAGCAAATTTTGCCTTGATGTAAGGAGCGATGATTCCTTCCAGTGTCGAAGCTATAGCAGCTTGTACGACGTGAAACTTGTTTTAAAAAAGCAGAACCAAAATGTAAGAAGGCAGAAACTGAAAAGTCCCATTCGCAATGTCCCTGTCTGCCAGAGCCAGGGGACGGTCAGTACAGAAGAGAGAGGACAATATCACCTAACAAAGGTTAGACCATGAGAGCTGAGGCAGATGTTTGGCTGTCTGAAATTCAGCTCTTGATTGAAAATGCTGCAGATATTCATAAACCAAACATCTCTGAGAATGCGTGAGGGACGAAAACTGGTGGCAGACTCTCTCTTCATCGTACGCATGGGGTCCATTTCGCTCTCTCGTTCTCTTTCGTAACGCCCATTGGAGAAATTCACATATGCAAGTAACCAAAAATGCAGGCCTAAATCTTCTAAATGGCGACATGGGTACCTTTGAGCAAAGTGGAAACTAAAAGCAATGTCGTCTCACCAAGTATTTCCCTTTTGGGACATTACAATACCTTGAAATGTGATAATTGGATGTATTCTACTGATTGAGGCAATCAGCAGACGATGCTCTGTAGGAGATCGATCATCTTTCTATCTCCTGAATCTTCGTACATCGATTGAAAGTACTATAGAATAGCGTGATTATTTTGGTCGTTGCTACCTTTTTTTAAAAGTTTTTTTCCTTACTGCTTTACCTATTATTTGGTTGCCGTTAATCACACAATTTCGTTTTCATTTTCTCGTTTAAACGCAAAAAAAAGAAATGTAAGGTGACAATAAAAGGAGTCCTATCATGATTCTTTGGAAGCAATGCCAAGGTGCTCCTGGCGCGTTTAACATTTTGCAACAGTATATTTAAAAAAAAAATAAACATTAACACAGGGTAACAAAAATAATCCTCTCATGCAACTACGGATTCCTAAGATTTTCAATTAAATAGACAGAAAATTGTGATACATATAAAAAAAAAACCAAGGTAATATATTGTAAGACAAACATACAATACGTTTTGATGATAAAATACTGCGAATCTAGAAAAACATAGGAAATTAGAGATGGACGACAATATAAACGCGCGAGACAACGATGTTGAATTCTCCAAACTAAAATTATTCCTCCCTAACCCCCACGCAATTTCATCTCCATTTCCCTTGCCAAAATAACTTCGCTTTTCTTTCTGCCCTGTTACCAACATCCCACTTCGCTTCTTGAATTCCTAATGTCGGCTGTAATAGCGTGGAAACGCACATTATAAATCAGGAATTGGAAAGTATTCCCGGTGGTGATGAAATAAAATGACTTCATTCCATGGCACATGAGATTAAAACTTGCCTTTTTCTTTTACTCTTTATAATAAAGTATGTAATGAGCAGGTCAACGCTCCGATGGTGGCTCTCTCACTGATGAAAAACTGCAGAGATATGGCATTGATGGCCAACCGTCCGGCTGATTCGAGAAAAGGGAGAGATGTTGGGGAGGGGGAAGGGAGGAGGAATGTTTAAAAAAAAACCCTCAGAATATAGACTGCAAGCCAGAGGAATTAAAGAAAGGAGAAAACGTCCTTATCTTCTATCGATTTTCTTGTGTTCTGGGAAAATAAAAGGGTGGCCAGCAAAGCGAGTTCTTGGTCGTTGGTTGTGTTAGACAGGTGGCGGAATAAAACAAGTCATTTTAAAATTGAGTCCATGGAGTTGGTGGTTTACGACTGGACTTTGGCAACAGCTACTAGCGGCTCAGATCCACAGGTTTCATAGCAAATAATTTATATTAATTAAGTTGGATATATCATGAGATTGTGTATAATATGAAATAATTTTATTAAATATAGTATATATTATTATACAGGGTGTCTGAAAAGTCACTCCCTATTTTTAAATTGTTATTGCTCCTAAACCAAAGGAGATATTTTAACATTTCTTTAACTGAATTGAAGCTTATTTTTTTTTACCGTTTACTTTATAACAAAATTGAAAAACTTTATTACAAAGTTAAAATTCAACGTAGGCTCCAGCATTATCCACACACTTCTGTAACCTTACCGGTACATTTTCAACAGATTTTCTCAAGAAGTCACCTGGTGCATTGCCTAGAATATCACGAATTTTGTTTTCAAGTTCATCAATGGTCCTTGGTTTTGATTTTTAAACTAATTCTTTCGCCCAGCCCCACAGAAAGAAGTCGCACGGCGTTAAATCTGGACTTCGAGCAGGCCATTCCGTTGGCCCTCAACGACGTATTAAATTAAGTTCTTCTATGCTTAATTTTTCAGCCATTATTCACTTATAATAGAAATGGTAATGATTAAGCTTAAAACAGTGAAAGAACGGTTACAATATCTCCTCCAGTTTAGGAGCAATAGCAATTTAAAAAGAGGGAGTGACTTTTCAGACACCCTGGTGTCTGAAAACTCACTCCCTCTTTTTAAATTTTAAATTTTAACTTTGTAATAAAGCTTTTCAATTTTGTTATAAAGTAAACGGTAAAAAAATAAGCTTCAATTCAGTTAAAGAAATTTTTAAACATCTCCTTTGATTTAGGAGCAATAACAATTTAAAAATAGGGAGTGACTTTTCAGACACCCTGTACAGTATATTATCACACGTTAGACATCACAATATGTAATTAGTTGTAGATAGCGAATAATAACTATGGATGTATAGCATAAAATTTCAAAATACTGCTTATTGTTCTGACTACCTCAAGTGAAAGGTTTATCCGAAAATATCTGCACGAACCAGATACGTCCAAACTTTTCTAACGTTAGAGCATTTCCCGCTGATTTTTTTTTTAAAGCGCTTACTGCCATTTTATTTTTGTATCTTTTGATCCCATGGCAATCCCAGATTTAAATTTTGTTCATACAAGAGAAAAGGTTGGGAATGTCAAGGTAATTTTTTTTT
>CAJPEV010001726.1:0-18020 GCA_905338385.1 Darwinula stevensoni | reverse complement strand
CGTAGGTACTAGACAGTAAGCAACTAGGATAGTCAAATAACAAAAAAATAAAAAATAATAAAAAATACAAAAATATATAGCTTTAAGCGGGTTAGGCCTACCCTAAAATTAAGGAACGCTCGACCTCGACACGTGATATCGAAATGGGCGAAATCGCCTCTTGATATCACTAACTATCTTGAATCTTGAATCTTGAATTTTCAATCTCAATTTCAATCTCTTCACAGGTATTACGCATTGAAGCCTGGTTTCTTTGCTTTTAGTAACATGATCCCACATGAATTTTACAGCTTATTACTGAAGCGTTTTATATTGCTTTGGTTTTTAGTAGGTCACCTGATTGGATAATGGCAGCCATTTAGTCGATCTAATGGTTGAGAAATTAATTTCAATTTTGGCTTCATTCCTCTAAAATAAGGCAAATTAAAGAATAATGACTTCTCCCTCCCCTGCTAAAAAAAAACCTCAAACAAACTCATGAGGAAAAATCCTCATGATGTAATCCTCAAGAAGTACTTAATGAAGTCTCACGACCTTCTCGTGAGGGTTTGAAACGTCTTCACGAGGATCAAGGCCTCATGAGACCTCTTGTTCGAAAACCTCATAAGGATCTCATGAGGTTTTTTCTGCAGTGCACAAATGACGCGAGATGCGACTATATAGCCGCTCTGATGAGTATCCCCCTGATCTCGCTGGAGCATCTCTCCTGTGTTCACCAAGTTGAATGCATTTGTATTTTTACATAGAACATGATGAAATATAATAGATTTTCTAAAAACACTTGTCCGAAGAGATAGCCCAGTTCAGGGAGACTCCAGACAATTCTGGCCTACAGGATGGAATAAATGACACTTGCGTGACTTAAAGTCTTTTAACACGTTGACCTCCACAGTATATGCGGGCCTATTGATTTTCCCATTCAGTGAGGCGCACCGGTGCGCCTCGTGGCGGTCAACCTGTTAAGGTTTCGCGGGACCTTGCAAGCGGAGTCCCATGAGACCTTTCGTGACTATTGGGTCACAACGAGACAAGTGGCGCCTCTCTGCGAATTCCCCATGAAATCAACTTCATGAGATCGTTCTCATGAGACCTCTGTCCGAAAAATGAGGTTTTTGTTCCTGTAAGTCAGAGATGGAGGGGAAGGGAAAGTAGATGCAAGCTTGCCAAAATAGCGTCGTTCCACAGAGTTGATTACGACATATGGTGACGAATCGCACACTTGTTTAGATTGGTAAGGAGTGGGTAAGGAGACGTCCTCTCCCGATACCAGGCTCGGAGTAGTAGTTCTGGGTGGCGACAGTGAGAAATTGGCTGTTCGCATTGATGCCCTCGAAAATTGACTGAAACTGGGAAGGTTACATATAGCAGCCCTTTCCGTAGTCATAGAAATTCGGGGGTTATAATGAGAAGCAGTATCAAACCTAGGGTTTTCAGTGGCTCGAAGAATGGCCTTCATACCCAAGAGAGTTGGAGAAATGCCATTGCAACATTCCGAGCTACCCCAGTTTATTTCAGAGTTTCAAACCTCTGACTGCAATATTTATGCAGTGTCCATTGACTTGTTTTTTTTTTTTTTAGGATCTTACAGGAGATGAAGCACGAGGGAAAAGGTTACACTGAAATATTGCAAAAAATGTATGGGGTATCAAAAGTACCCCACAGGGCCTGGTAGCGATAACAACGTCTATTTATGGAACTAAATTAAACGTGTACACCGCCACATTACCATTCTGTTTCCATGCTGGGGACCTTCATACCGCCGAGTCTCTCAATCTGGTTGGAAGCTTTCCAGTGAATACCACCTTGATGGCTTCCTTGTGAAACTTTTAACTTTCATCGCTGAATTTTAACCCTTCCTGATTTCTTTCATCATACATCTGTTTCTCTTTTCACACGACCATGACGAAGTTATGTCGACCAACAACTTTAACACTTTTTTTTTTTACGAAGTTCTCCCTGATATCAAAGGGACTACATAACCAGTATGTACCAGTAATGCTGCAAGGCTTAAATGCCCTACCAGAACCTGGCGATGTCCCGCACGAGGAACCGAAACTCGAACTCGAAAACAACTCATATTCTATCATTATCGGCATGAAATCCGGTTCCTCTGAGGTATATTCAAATGGCAGAGCAGATTGAAGTCAGAAGGGACAAGGTCTAGGGAATAAGGAATAAGGTGGGTGCGGCACCTGCTGAAAAGCAACATTCATTGATTGCATCCATGGTAACGCGTGAGGTGCGGGGCGGTGCCTTGTCATGAAAAAACGGCAGACCGAGACTCAATTATCCTCCACGTATGACCTTGATAGCGTTCAGTACTGGTGCAGTACAGGGTGTCCAAAAATGTTGTCCAACGTTTGAACTTACATAACTTTTTTAATTTTCATGCGAATTACATTGGATTTTCTTTGCCTTTCACAGGAAGCCCTTGACTATACAAATGCATGATGAAATTCAGAAGATAAAGTTAGACGTGCAGCCTGGGCTATAACATACGGGAATGATTCTGAGAGTCATCGCCGATTCAGAAGAGAATATGGAAGAGAACCACCATCTGTGAGACAAATTAACAGGTGGAGAATAAAACTTTTGGAAACTGGAAGTCTCCAGAGTGTTCTACCTTCCGGTAGGAAAAGAACATCGGCAGGACCTGATATTACAGAACAGATCTTGCCAAGAAAAGGTACGAAACTTTTCGCGCTTGAGCCATCCATTGGATGGCTCAAGCGCGAAAGGCTTGAGCCAAACACTTAATTAATGTAATTAAGTATGTAATGTAATGTAATTAATGTAAATTGATACATAATTCCTTTTTTAAATCTGGAGATTCAAAGGTAGTACTCTTTTAGCTGTACATGTCCTGGTTCAATAGTTGGAGGGAGGAGGGGGGGGGGAAATGCTAGTACTTCACGGGCAATACTTTTTATTACTGCCAGCTCAAGTTCTGCCATAGTTAGTACACTAGTTGTCGCCCCAAATTGAGATGTTGGCAACACGTGACCAGTTCATCGGTTGTTAAAATCGATCCAGTTGTTAGTGCTCCATGGAAGCCTGAGGTTCAGTGTCGACAACGCTGAACTGGAAGAACTTTAAGACAACTCTGCATGTGCCCCATCAGATGATTTCGTATATGCTTATATTCCTCAGCAGAGCGGTTCAATTCGACAAAGACTGTAGTCAATATGCAGTCTCTGGCGTAAATTTATCCACCGCATCTTCGACAGCTTTACCGTAAGCTGTAAAGCTGCCGATGGTCTAAAGGCAGGAAGGTTTTCAGCATAGAAGTCTGTCACTAGGATGCAGAAGGGGTGGAAGCGGAGGAGCCACATCGCCTCGTAGAACTGACAGATGGACCAAAATGATCACAAAACGGAACCCAAGCGAAGCAACTAGAAACAGAGGGCGACAGAATATGAGATTCAGAGACAATATTATAAGGCCAAGCCTAATTGGAGCGAGGTAGGCTATTGCAGAATGGGATCGGGCTAACTGGCGGGAATTGAAGTAAGCCTACATCCAACAGTGGATCATACTGTAAATGGCCGATGATAAGATAAGAACGTACCCATCCTTCAAGACCTCCGGTATCGTTTGTCACGCACGAATTGACTATTCATCCGCATTGCATGACCTGACAAGATCTTGCAGAGAAAAAGATTAGATCACGTGGTGAGAGGCACACGCATTCCCAATCAATGTCTGCTCGATTGCTGATCAGCGGCTATGGAGGGAAGAATGCGTAAGAGACCTCAGTGACGAGAGGAAGCCCTTTTTTCCTTGCTGCGGTCCCCACTACCTCTTGGTGAGTTTGTGGTCAGAACATCGTCAGTTGCGCATCAACAAGGAGAGCAGAGAAGACAGACGCGTGTCCACCTTCTGGCCTGCCAATGAAGGGGGGAGTCCACAACCGGTTATTTTAGAAAGCGAAAGGTTCCGTAGATCAAGAATACTGGTCCAGTGGATATTGAAGCATATTAAAAAAGCTCATTAAGAAGGTCGCACCTAGGGACCTGATACAAGATGCAGGATGTAATAGAAAGATAAAAGCATCCCTTCTCCGGGAACGGATATCCTGACCTTGCTGACCGATAATGTCCCAGGGCGAGACATCCGGACTAATAATCTGAACGGAAAACCGTATCGGCTTCATCTGGGAAGACCCGGGGAAAAAGGGGGAGTCGAAGGAGGTCGGGGAGAGAGGAAGAGAGAGAGAGGGATAGCGAGGAGCAGCTTGTGGGGTGGGGCGGGAATCAAATAGAGTTCACCTGCGAGACGGTTTTCCTGTGTCCCTGGTGTTCTGTCTTTTGTCCCTCCATTATTTTATTTTGTCGTTCTATTTTTTCTTTTGAGCTTTTGAACATTAATATAACTGTATAATTAATTTGAAATTCCGATGGTGGGTTTTCTTTCCTAAATTTGCTGTACCGAACCCAAGATTACCTAATAATCCCAAAGTCGTGTGTTGATTAGGGGTCGTTCCCTATCCAATACGTGACAATATAATAGTATCTGACAAACGAAATTACAGACAAGGGGCCCCTATTCTCATCTTTTTTTTGCAGCCTTCTTCTGTGAATTTCGTCTCACTTTTTCCTACGCGATCAGTTATCTCCATGCTACATTTTCTTCCGCAAGGGAATGTACTGTGCGTTTCAAAAGTCACTTTTGCTGTTCAGACGACTGCCTCCAAGAAACCGATGGACACAAGGTTGTGAAATTTGGTGTGTAGACCAATTTGAAAATGCAGAAGAAAACGTACACAGTCATGTGGTGGTTAATGATAGCATTATGGTCACGCTAGATGGTACTTATGGTCCACAAATGGCATACGTTTGCCCGAGTTGCCCAAGTTGTAGCCAACGTACCCAATGTCGGTCCAACATTAAGCCCATATCTGGTGCTACTGGGGTGGGGATGGCACAAGGTTCACCCCACTGCACAACATTAAAGATGTGGACGACCACCATATGTTTAATGAAAAGCCAAGGCCCTAATTAGTTTCCCTGAGACACTGGAATTACCGCAGAATAATGACCACAGATAGACGGCTGAACGTTCCCTGTATCAACAGCAACCCTCGGGCTTAAAATTTATAGCCCAATAAACACAACTCTTAAATCCCAGCTGTGTCACTGCTGGGTTTAAAGCGTCCAGGCGAGAAAATAGTGTATTTATGCAATCCTACTGTCCCGCAGCTGGGATACAACAGCATCATATCAGCTGCTATAAAAGTGGTTATTTCCAGCAAGGATTCAGCTGGGAAGGAGCCGAGACAAGTCAGCTGAGGAAGCTCAGAGATGTCCCAAGTGTTTTCCTGCTGTGATCATCCAGCAGTAATAAAGACGATTATTGCGTTTTGAAATGCAGCTGTTATTCAACAGCTTGCATATAACTGGGGTGTCTCTGCTGTGAGACAACTGCATTCCACCTGGGGGAGACCAAGTGGTCTGCGTGGATACGTCATAGGGCGAATTCTACTAGATGCCACTAGATGTAGGTATTAGTCTCGCTTTTCACAAAGTACACAAAAGTGCACCTCCCTCTTTCTATTGAATCATCCCTCACAGAACTGTTTAGTACCCCACTATATGTCATTTCTAGTTTCATTATAGCAATCAATAAAATCTGATATTTAATCATTTATTCTCCCCATATTCGAGACAGAACCATGGAGCCCAGGGGATAAACAAGCTCATATTCCAAATTAGAACCCCTTCCATGATTGGATGCCCGCCCCTTGCACAAGATTTTCTAATCTGCTTGGCTATGCACCCTCAAACTTCCCTTCGCGCACCCCCACTAACTCTCAGCTCTTACTTTCGCACGCGGACACCTGATAAGGCCCTTCCGGCCAGCTGGATCCGCAAACGCCTTATGATCTTCGGAGCATCTGTCCTTAACCCTTCCTATAGGATGTAAATATAATATCGACTTAAATAAAATCACACCTTACTGACTCATGAAGTAAAACGGCTAGTACCCTATAGATTTCATTCTTCTTCGGCTCAGGTGGACCTAAATACTAAGCGCCCCAAAACACTGATACTAACCTAAATTATAGGATGAAAATATAATATCGACTTAAATAAAATCACACCTTACTGACTCACGAAGTAAAACGGCTAGGACCCTATAGATTTCATTCTTCTTCGGCTCAGGTGGACCTAAATACTAAGCGCCCCAAAAACACTGATACAAACCTGAATAAATTCAGGTTGCTTTCTCAATAAGGCCGCATAGTTCCTTACTCTTTAATTAAACCCCTAAAGATAAAAAAAAACCTCAATGGAGGGATCCTGGGGGAGAAGCAGCTCTCTCTCGGGTTGACTTCTCCCCCATAGCCATGAGTCACCTTCTCAAGGCTAAGTCATTAGCTTCATGAGGGTCTTGCGCTCTGCCAGCCCTCATGTTGGGAGGATCTCACCATGGTGGGCGAGAGTCATGTCTCGGTCCACCACATGACAGCGGGGCCCACCATACCTTTAGCTACTAATATTAATAAAAAAAAACTAGTGCAACAAGTACTATACTTTCTCTATCCTTAATGGAAATAAACGTTTAAACATGTATTCCTCCTCCTTGGATGAGTACATAAAGTACTCATCCAAGTAACCTCGAGTTCCAAAGTATGAAAAGGTACGGGAGAAATTCAGTGTCTGAATTCTCTTCAAAAGTAAGAATTAGCTCGTTAAATACGGATGAATAGTAGGGAGAAATCGACACCAATTTTACGTAAAACGGATGTAAACACGCTGTTGGGGATGTAAATAGGAATGTCAATTTTCCGCAAAATTTACATATATTTTATATCATCGTTTACGTATTCATCACAACGTAACATCTTGATGATGGTTTGGGTTAAATATATATAAAATGGACAAAAATTTTACAGTTTACGTAAAATTAACATGAACATTCTGCTTGGGCAGATGCGCCATACTGTCGAACACTGTAACATATTTCAGATTATTTCAATATCCTTTTGGACCACCGTAATGCCCTCTACCACCATACATTATCGGCCGTGGGAGAATTGTCCCGATTCATTCGGGACAAAATCCCCCCAGAATAATAACTGCATCCGCCATTGTTACATAACACAAAGGACATCGTGGCGACACGTAATGAGTGGGGGCACGGTCATTGATGGAGCCATGGCGTCATCATCGACGATAACACCATGGCCTTATCAACTTTCGTGCTCCTCGTTTTCTTCCTACACAGTTTCATAAGTTCCCTTCCTTAAAAGAGAGTGCATTCATGTGTGCAGAACAAGTTCGACTGGTGCCCTTTTTAATCATTTGAGGTTTAACATTTTCTAATCGATTTGGATCTACATAGGCGTAGCTAACCGATATACATTGCAGACGGAGTAAGTCTAACCCAATAAGCTTTTAAAGAGCGCTTCGATGCCATCTGGATGCGATTCCACTTTATTAACAGAATTTCATTTTTTTCCTAAAGGTTTACCTCCTGAGTATTCCTTACTCCTCTTAACACTACAAATTGCTGTTGTCTGACTCTAAGTCGTTGACACTTGGTACATATTGGACTATCTGGGCCTGTGGCTGTTTGCAATCTAGCCCTCATCATTACACTTGTTCCATCGAATCTATTACAGATCCTCCACGCATCTATAAGCGACATCTATGGCGTTTGCTCGCCCAGTTCCTGTCTATCTTTGTTGTCATTGTAAAAGGGAGATTACATGTGATAGTATCGTAGAAGAAATAATATATTTTTATCTGGACGATCTTGAGCACCCGATAGACTCTGCTCTAGTCAAAATAAATGAAAATAATACGCATCTCGTTGACGGAATGAGGCTGAAACCCGCTGCTATTTCGATCCTAAGTCCCTGTCCCTCTTGCAAGCAAGGAATCGACATTAAGCTGGAAGTTACAGCTCAATTTCACAGGGCAAAAGAGGATGGAGGCCCGCGCATTGGTTATTTTGATGAGATTGAATTTCTGAAAGTGCTACCGTCGGAGACGAAACTCACGACTTCGCTTATTTGGTGCTTAATTGATCCAGATAAAAATCAGGAATTAGGAAGGAAACGGAAAGTAGTGAGAGATGAAAGAAAGAACACAGGAAACACGGGTAAAAATGAAATAGCAGAGGCAAATCAACTAGAGGTTTGTTTAGTAGCCAATTCTAGAATGCATGAAGGGATATGTTACATGGGATTTCGTGGCGTTAAATTCTTTCGTCCCATTTATGAAACAAATAAGGGAAAATGCTGTTGGAAAATACACACAGACTTATGTGTTGGCCATTCGTATAACTTCAAAGTTCTCAATTCTCCCGGTGACAAGCGATGGGCAACCAAGAAACGGAAATCCAAGAAAAAGACATCTAAGTCGCACTCAAATGAAGACATTATTGTAGACCAGTCCAGACCTCAGCAAGGAAGGCAATGCTTTAATTGCTTTAATATGCTTCAGTTTGTGGCCAAAGATTCCCTTGAGGGCATTTTCGGCAAGGACAACATAAAAGAAGAGAAATATGTCTATGAAGGAACTGACTGCCCGTCTGTCGGAGTACTGAAATGCAAATACCGGACCATAAAATTGTATCGCAACCATGAAGGAAAACAAAGGATGAGAATTCAGAGAAGCGAGCAAGACTGGGACTTCTCTGTGACTGCTGTCGAACTGCCTTCGTTCAGAAATGTGAAGTTGGAAGATTGCGTTTTCATTCTTCTCGGCTTGACGAGACCATGGAAAGACGATGACAGCGATTCCGCTCGCCTAAAATGTTGTGTCATCGTGATCGGAGTCTTTACCCAAAGACCTTGACAAGTTCTTGTGAAGCGTGGGGTTCTGTGTGTAACTGTGTTTTTGAGAAAAAAAAAAAAAAACATCTTTAGGAGTTGTTCAACTCCGCAATTCATCGAGTCAACTTCCATTGAGCACTTTTTCAACTCAACACAAGGGGATGACAGACATCAGACCATCAAACATATCTTCAAAACGGCTTCAAGAAAGATTTTCTTTGTGAATTACCACTGGATGAACCGCTCCTGAAGTGTACTGGCATTTACACGCTTTGAAGACGATGACAAAGGTCCTTCACGCACGTCCGTGCCATCCTGTATGCGTAATTTTACTCTTGAACCTCTTGGGAATAGATGCTCTACAAAATTCCCATTGGAATATTGTAGTTGATGATGAGTTTCATAGGGCCTTGTGGTTACTTGTGCAGTCAAATGAATCCCTTTTAAGTCACCTGTATTCTTTCGTCTCGTATTCGGGCTAACAAGGTTTGAGGTGAATCCTTCTCCCTAGTTGAGGTCAGGCAGCTAGTCAATCCAATTGCGTTCTGTCCAGCTTTACAGGGAAAACGACATGATGAACGTGCTATGTAAACGACGCTTGCATTCCTTGAAAATTCTTCGACTGATGTGAGCTATTACGGGGAAGGTCAACACGAGAGCCATGCTTTCTCACATACGCGAATCCTCGCATACCATATACTGTATAGATTCACAGCTATACACGATGTCCGGGTTTTGAGTCTCTGGCTGATGCAAGGAGCATTATCTTCTTAAAAATGGGAGCGTCGTGCTGTGGATAAATGATACATTTCTTATCGCGGAGAATGTACTGATTACAAATATATCCTGTTACCTGATTCCGTTATAACGGCTCCAACATCATTATCTTCTCACTTAATCGCCTCAAACTATGTTTCGTTTTGGTAGACTATTGCTCTTGGGTCAAGGTAGGCTCATGTCTTTTATCATAATATGCGAATGACGAAAAAGATTTAAAAAAGTCAACGGCCTTCTCCATCAATGGCTTGTGTTTAATGCAAACAGAGATGCCACGTGCGCATTACCTCACATTCTCCATGATTCCAGCGTGCTGTAGAAGTCGTTCTGAAACGTGGGTCACCTTTCAAGTGTTGAGAGTTCCGTGCCGTCCCTCCTTGGAACGGCAGTAGAACTTGCACACCTGAGGCAGAGACATCGCCTTGTTTCCAAACACCTACTGAGACAATCACATTGTCAAAGGAAGAGTTTTCTCTTATTTTTGGCAAAATTTGACGTTTGCACGCCCTTACGGAAATGTCCTATAGGAAACCTATAGTTATTTCTTATAGGAAACCTATAGACTTTCCTATAGGTTTTTGAAACACGAAAAACCTATAGGATCCCTATAGGGTCTTATAGGTCTCCTGACCTATAGGATTCGGGGAGGATATTTTGGGTTTCGAAACCCAGGCATTACGACGAAAAAGCGACCGGGGTTAATATTGGCGAAGCATTTCGGTGTAAATAAAAAACCGATTAGGGGATTTTCCATGGTAGGGACACATCCACTATTAATACCAGTACTGCGGGGGTCTGCATAATTTATGACCCCACCCCACATGCGTCGCTGGATTGTACATCTACTTCCTTCGGTAAGAAGAAGTGGTATTCTTCTCTCGACCTAAGGAAATAGAAGACAGAACCTGCGAGCACGTCTCTTTACTGAAACTCCATTTGGATAGAGTCTATTCAGTTTCGTACGTGGCCTTCAAAAAGAATATGGGAATATTTCTTCACGGGATTCCATGATTATATCTGGAAGATGGGCATGGCAAATAAGGAACTGTTAAAGTTAATTGATTCCAACAATGAGGCAATGAGAGACATTAGGGGACGTACAAAACTCTCTTCTGAGAGATGTTTCCTTGGGTAAGGGGAGGGCACTTTTGTACCCTTTCAGAAATGTGCGAACCCAATACTTCCATCTAGTGACCTAGAGGAGAACTTCAAACGGAACCCTATAGGCCTATAGGGTTCCGTATAAGCCCTATAGGGAACCCTATAGGTCCTATAGGTCCTATAGGGACCCTATAGGTCCTATAGAGAATCCTATAGGTCCTATAGTGAATCCTATAGGTCCTATAGCGAGCCCTACAGGTCCTATAGGGAACCCTATGGGTTTTATAGGGAACCCTACGGGTCCTATACAGAACCGTTTGGGTCCTATAGGGAACATATAGGCCTCATGGGGAACCCTTTAGGTTCTATAGGGGTATCCATAGGTTCAATAGGGGACTCTATAGGTTCTATAGGGAACTCTATAGGTCCCAAACTGAAGTCTAACGGGCATATAGGATCCTATAGGATTCCTTTAGGAATATATAGGAATCCTATAAGACATTTTCGTAAGGGCGCTTACTCGAATTGCGACGCGTTCCCTGCCAGTCATCAAAGCTTCAAATCACAATGAATACTTTGTATCTGGGGTGCTGTAGAAGTCTTCACGCGCGTTCCCATCTGCTTCACATGCGGGAAACGCACTAAGTAGACATAACCGGAAGAAAGGTAGAGTTTCATGTCTTCTGGAATGCCTAAGTTGGGCACAGTCCTCCCAGTTCAGAAAATTTGTGAAATACGAGGTGCGACAATAGAGTTCCGAGGCTCAGCCTGATAGAAATGAGATACAAGAAAATTTGCCTTAATCGCCTTTAAAGTAATCTTCTCTGGCCTCAACACATTTATCACACCTTTCTAAAAGCTTTGAAAAACGCTTCTCAAAAGCATCTGAAGAAACCGCGTTTCGTTCGGCCGCCATATTCTGTTTGATGCCATCGATATCCTCGAATCCTTTGCCTCTGAGTGCATTTTTTAGCCTAGGAAATAGGAAGAACTCGGCTGGGGCGAGATCCGGAGAGTACGGCGGGTGGTTCATCTCCACCTTTCGGCTTTCGCCCTTCGCCGGGACGCGCTTCGCGATCAGGGCGGGATGAGCAGGCGCAATCGCCATGCAATGGGAACCAGCTTCCTGCCTCTCGAAAAACGCGGAAATATTCAACAACCGGTCTAGATCTTGAACGTAGAATTCATCATTCGCTGTCTGTCCTTCCGGCACGAAATTCCTTGTGGATAACACCACGATTGTCAAAAAAGAGTGATGACCACTGTTTTGCTTTTCGATTTTTGCAAGCGGAACTTTTTTGCCCCCAGCGAGTTCTTCGTTCGCCATTCCCTGCTCTGTCTTTTGGTTTTGAGGGTCGCACCGAAGCACCCACGACCCCATCCCCGGTGACGATACAATCGAGTAAGTCAGGGTCGCTCTCAGGAGTCTGGATGAAATCTTCACAAGTTGCGACTCTGCGCTCCTTTTGCTCATCCGTGAGTACCGTGCGGAAGAAAATTCGCAGAGACCTTCCGCCTTCTCAAATCTTAATGCAAAATTTGACGAATCGTCTCCTTACTCATTGCTCAGTTCATCTTCCATTATTTCCAGACTCAATCGACGATTCCTGTCCACCAGTTCTCGAACTTTTTTAATTGCTTCTGGATTTACAACCGGTTGACGGTCGCCCACTCCTTGGATCGACATCAAGATCTTCACGCCCATCTCGGAATCGTTTAAACCATTCAAATACACGGGCACGAGACAGGGCATCATCTTTATACACATTTTAAAAAAATTATTCCGCACGTTTCTGAAGCTGTTTTTCCAAGTTTAAAACAGAACTTGATGTCCGCTCGCTGTTCCATCGTAAAAAAAAAAAAAAAAAAAATTTAAACGAAGAAAAACACTAGATACGCATGACGCTGCTACGGACCAACTGACTAATCTAGAACTTCTGATTTTTCTCACTGTAGGTGGTCATTACATGCACTAGCTGTAACTGGTTCAATCCCGTTTCTGCGCAGCCTACAAAGCGCAGGATGGCACAGGTCTCGGAACTTTCCTGTCGCAACTCATATCTGAGGATGGTATCTAGAGAGACAGACAGGAGTGAAATAGTTTAAATTTTTTATTTCGTGACTAGCTCTCGCGATCCCACATATTTTTCAAACCGGAAGACCTCGGTTGCGAAGCAACCGTGGTCCAGAGGTTAAACATATAGCGTGCGCGATTCTGGCCGCTCGCTAGGCCGAGCGACAATTGATTATTTTTTTGTTTGTTTGTGTGTGTGTGTGTGTGTGTGTGTGTGTGTGTGTGACAGCTCTGCGGGCCAAACGCCTCGATATGTGAACTTGGGGTTTCGACAGAACTCTTCCTTGCCATCCAGGATGTGCCTTTTCGAAATGGAATTTGCAAATCGGTCATCAGAAAGGGAAGGGAAGCAATTTTTCATTGCAAATCGTAAATTAGCTCACGTCTCGCCACCTTTCAGATGAACTTGGAATCGAGAGCTACCGTAATTCTCGAATGGGATTGCTGGCATCGCACACGGCAGTCCCTCTCGCCTGCTGCCGTGAATCCCTGAATTCCAAGTATCCATCTTGAAATACCACGTGATTCCTCAGCGCGTCACCACATGCGTTCACATGGGCTTTCCCACGGAAACCCACCAAACTAATTGTCTCGTTTATTTCCAGGGCTGAAAATGGAATTAGCAGCATTTTACGAACAACCCAAACAGGTCGGCGAGAGTGAGAGTTTTTCAACGGTTTTTCCCGTATCACAGTCGCATTGGTAGATGGAAAAAAATAGGTGTGTACCGTTTGGGAGCTGGGATCTTGCAAAAAACAGCAATACGGTGATTTGCGGATCGTCGCTGAGCTGTGTGTTGCATCTTCTTTAATTTTACTTTGCCTCCATTCGCATTCGCCTCACTGATCGAGTGTTGAAGATTCCTTCGTGTCAAATGAGACCGGCGGGGTTTATACATATGACATTGCCCAAGTAGCATGTAAACGTTTTCGAGGACGCTCGGCATTTTTTCAAAGGGGTCTTAGGACATCCAGCGTACCAGAGTGAGAACCCTTCTGGCGCTCGATTAAGGTGCCGCAGTCTCGAAACTTGCGGCATTTGAAGGACATTCGTCGAACGTTTCAGGCGTTTTCCTGAAAAGCACGTCAATGTTATCCATCTGACATCGCTTAAAGCGAAGATTCACAAAACCGACGCTAGATGGCGCCAAAGTAGTCGCTGTAGCGGGTCGATTCCCAATACGGCTGGAATTAGTCGCCGATACTTCCACAACGTAGGCGATCTTTCTTCACATAAACCAGAGCAGGAGATACTCAAATTCTTGAATAAATCCGTCATTAGAGGCAACCCAGTCCAATGAGTTTTCTGAGAACTCTGGCGCGAACGATAGAGGGAGGTTGGTTAAATCTCCAAGGTGACTGCGCAAAAAGTGATTTTAGTGTCCATCATCGTCTCACGTTGATGTGGTGTTCCCAAAGAGAATGTATAAACGGAGGGGCTTTTCCTATGGCGCGAGTCGCAGCACTCTTCCAGGCGCGGCCGCCGTCTTATTGAAGCCGCACGAGCAAGGTTTTTCATAGCAGACACATGGAGAGGGGAGGGCAAAAGAGGCAACTTGCCCCAGGCTATAAGCCTGGGGACCTATATGCTGGGACCCAACCAATTACGTTATTCATTCTCACGTGCGGGACCGTCCCAAGATGTCGGAAGCACTTGTAACTCTCGCGCCAGAGAAGGCCAGAGATATCTATATACACTCCATTGGGTATTCCTGACGGGGACGTCTGAACACGATTCGAATATAAGCATTCATAGCTTCCAATTCCATTTTCCCCACTACGAAATCGCACCCCTAGTTGGCATGAAATGAGTCGGAGCGGGGCGCGACATGATGCGAACTTTTGGCAAGACCGCAAAAACATCGCACCCTGGAATAAGTCGAACTTCCTGTCTTGAAATTATGTCGAAACTAAAGGGTTAAACGATAAGAAGAAGATATCAGTCTCTCTGAAGTAAGCTTGAGGGAAATCTTTGTAGTGTCACATTCACGGCCAAAACGAACCTCATCAAGTTGATTTAATTGAATGATTTGCGACGAGTCCAACCCGTACCTGGAATGCTTTTCATCCTTCAAAATTCAACTTCCCGATTAAGCCTCAAATTCAAATTTCGAAATGACACCTCAAAAGGGCCCATTCACAGGAAATCAAAAGAAGAAGCCGTGTAGCTCCAATGACCATGTCACCTGTCGGCAAAACCTCTAGAGGGTACTAGAAACGCTGGATTTTCTTGGCAGGATGTTGTATACATCTCGCTTCCGTCAGCATTTATGAGCTTGAAAATTAGTTTTTTTTTTTGTTCATGGTAGGCGGGAGACTAGAAAATTGTAAGTAGAATTTTGTTCCTCAAACCTGGCCCGTTTTCCAAGAGACAAGTTGTCTATTTTTCAATCCGAGGAAGAAGAAAAATATGATACTGATATTCCTCTTTTTGTTAGTAACCATAGGAGTGCGAAATGAGAAATTCCCATTAATTTAAGTCATTCTTCTATTTCGATGAATACACATCCAATTATGAGCGTAAATAAATCCATTGGAACTGCAGTCATGGACACTTGGACGTCCAGTGTATATCCTTCGCGGAGATACAATGGATCACTAAATGTTTCGTCTAAGGAAAACCCTTGGACATGTCCATTGGATGGACTATTGGATGTTTGTCTCTTTGGTTCCATTGGAGATTCCCTTTGGGAAAGCTTTTGAATGACCATTGAAGGGGGCAGGGGTAGTAATCCCCAGGTAGCTATGGAGTATAAATTTGCATGCTCATTAACATTGATGGTTAAGGAAAGGAGCATTTTCATCCTGTTGACAATCTCTCCCTACCATGTTCCTTGGAGGAAAATGGAGAAAAAGTGTTTGGATGGAACGTGAAGTGTTATTAAGCTGAATCTCTCCACTTCCCATCCTTATCTCTCTAGTAAGACACTATTTATACTGTCGCCATAGGAGGCATGATTCATATTCAGAAGGAGCAGATTTACTTCACAAGGGGAACCACACTCTCACCATGCAATGTGCAAGAATTGGCAGGAGTCTCCTTGAGCTATGTTACGTCTCTCAACAAATGATTTAATTAGCATGCCTTCATTCCCTAGGCTTGTACGTGGGAAATTATCGAGTAGAGGGTGAAAGTTTACGCAGAACAATTTGTTAGCATTTTGGGAATCGGAAACATACGGCTGCGGGATTAGCGCGACCGCGCTTATATTATGGGAACTTCCTTGGGGAAGTGGGGTATTGCTTGAATGAACTGCTAGATGTCAGATCGGACGAAAGGCCTCAATGGGGCGCGGAATTCCATCCAAGGATATCCAATGGAAGACCATAAGGAGTTGTCCTTGGAGGTTCCATTACTGGACGTCCAATGGATGCCCAAAGAAGGACTGACACATCGTTTCGTTTTTGTTGTCGAAATCTAAATGAAATCATTCACTAGTCCAATTATAATGTCACATTATTTATTGAAGTATTGATTGAAGTTCATGGGTTGCCACCTAAGATGGAAGGTTAGAAGAAAAAAATAGGAACAAAATGTATCCTATGATCGGATACTTGTAAGGCCATTACATAAGACCTTCATTTAATAAGATGGAAAGAAATGAGTGTTCGAAGCTGAGAAATTCTGCTCAGATAAAGCTCTGAATGCACGAGAAGATATCGATCCATGGCGATGACATCCTAGGTACATCCAACGGACGACCGCCCCTGGACTTGTATCCATCTCTGGACAACTGGACTGTCCACGGACGAGTTTTATATCACCCATGGCTACCCAAGTACCCAAGTAGACTCCAAGTGACTCCCGCTAATTCTTGCACATTGCACGGAGGGGGAGGGGGAGAGAGAGGTTCCCCTTGCCAAGGAAGTCAATTTCATTCTCTAGTAGATCATGACGCCTTTGGCGATGGGAAACAGTCTCTTGATTGAGAGGTAAGGTTGGGAAAATGAGAGTAACATCTCAGTAATACCTTACTTTGTATCTAAATGCATCTCTTCTACGCCTTCCCAGGAACGTGCATGGACGGAATTTTAGTAATCTCAGAAAGTACTGCCGTGTCACCGTGGCCCAGTGGATGGGGCTTGGACTATTACGCGGGAGGTCCAGGTTTGAATCCGACCGGCAGCAGGCAGTATTCTCTTAGACCTACAGCTCACCCGGCTGCTTTTGGGTACTATCTTGGGTTCAAGCATGGGCCACTCTGCTCCATTGTGTGAGTGGTAGGGGTTTGGTGCGCCTCAATAGCACCCGACCCATTGGCCCTGGCGGCCTGATGTGCAGTGATAGAAGGCATTCAGCCCTAAGAGGCATCGAAGTTGCCGTCACCTGCCCCAGGCCCGTGAAAACGGGATACACGTTGATAGAGAGCGTGGGTAGGTGTGGCGATGCCGTCAGGGATGTTCGATCTAGAACCCCTTTCCCCTTTTCGTATATGTTGGCCGCTTGTGGCATTTGTCTTTGTGTGTCTGTCCCAGTCCACGTTTATTTTAAAATAAATTTTAAAAAAATTAAAAATTAAAAATATCAGAAAGTACTTCTCTCCCATGCTATGAATATTAATTAGCATTCAAGTTATGCTTCATTCCTACCAGGGGATGGGTTTCCCTATTGACTATTGCTGCATCCTTCAATGATCAACCGATAGCTTTTCCATAGGGAATCTCCAATGGATATAAAAAGCGGACATATAATAGGCTATTCTATGGACATATCCAAGGATCATGCTTGGATGAGACATTTAGTCATCCAGTGGATGTCCGAAGAGGATATACATTGGATGTCCAAGTTTCCATGAGGGTATGTTCAATGGATTTATTTTGGATCAAAATTGTTACTTGGGGTATACGAAGAGCAGGATACAGCAAATGTACATCAAACGGGATTCATTTAGAGAGTGAATGTTTCAATCAGTCAAAAAGCCAAGAAAAGTTTGTTTTTCTGGTGTATTCGTACCACCCAAACCATATGGCAATTATATGCCACAGTTTTTTAATATTCTGTATCGAATGTTACGTTTAATGCCTCATAAAAGAATTAAAATTAGAAACTGGCTGATGGTGAGTCTAAATGAATGTAACGGGCCGACGCCCTTCCAGTCGTGTCACGGTGCAACGGGCCACCGCCCTTCCAGACATGTCGTCCAGAGAAAGGAAAAGGAGGCATGCCCATTCAGGAGACGGACGGAACTCAGGGTGATAAGCTGAGGAGACAAGGGGAAAACGTATGAGGGGACATTATCTCAGGGATGCCGGATCGGGATCACCATCCCCGCCTTTCCAGAGGTGA